>JAGDQP010003325.1:4864-38112 GCA_022664845.1 Lepisma saccharinum
AATTTTTTTTTTTGCGTTCAATGACGTCTGAAAGGACTTGCTAGCTAGCCCCTTGTTAAACTATTTGGAGCACATCCCTTATTTGAAATCCTTCTCTTTTTGACCTTGATATGTTTTTGATATGTTACTCATGACTCGGCATTTTTGGAATGCAATAAACAACTGTTGTAATTATTTCATCATTCAAATTATTTTACTGCTCTTTTGTTTTTGAGATGAGACTTTCAAGTTTACATTGCAAGTTGCAACGCTGGCAACATTTGCAAGAGACTCGCATCTCAAGTTCCCTGCTATTCATCCGTTTCTTTCCTCCTCTCTTTCCAGGTAGGTATCCGTGACGTCACTCTTATAACCGTTGCTATGAAATATACTAGCATTTATCTTAAATATTGTTATAGTATTGACATCTGTAAATATTTACACTCATTTACCTATTTGAAAAGATCTTCTAAGTCATGTTTTCTGTTTGTAACGTAAGGAACTATCTAATGGGAGCGGAGGGGTCCGAATTGAAGCAGCGTATCTCGGCTGTCAAGTTAAGGTCGCTTCCAGTATAGAGGGGTTGATGGCTCAGTTCTACATTCAGTATGATTCGTCTGAATGGAGGCTTTTCATTGACTCTTCAAAACGAAGCTTAAAAGCAGTGTTACTACACAATGATGGCCGTTATGCGTCCATTCCTGTTGCTCATTCGGTGTACTTGAAGGAGACGTATGAGAACTTGGAGTTGGTACTAAAGAAAGTGGGTTACCAAACCACAACTGGTTGGTATGTGGGGATTTAAAAGTATTGTGTATGGTGCTGGAACAGCAGGGTTACCAAAACCACAACTGGTTGGTATGTGGGGATTTAAAAGTATTGTGTATGGTGCTGGGACAGCAGACTGGGTACACCAAATACCCTTGTTTTCTCTGCTTATGGGACAGTAGAGACCGAGAAAATCACTGGAACCAAACACATTGGCCACCAAGACGTCTCGTTGTTGGTGAAAAGAATGTCCTCAGGGAAACATTGGTACCCCTGGAGAAGGTTTTATTACCACCTTTACATATCAAAGTAGGCCTCATGAAACAATTTGTTAAGGCACTTCCCAAAGTTGCGCATGCTTCACGTACTTGGTATCCAAGTTTATCGGAAGCAAAACTGAAAGAGGGTTTTTTTTGTTGGCCCCGATATTAGAAAACTCATATCCCACAAAGACTTCATCCGTTCAATGACTCCAACTCAAAAAGCTTGGGTTGCCTTTACTGTGGTCATCAAAGACTTTTTGGAAAACCATAAGGACCCAAAGTACAAGGAAATGGTGGCAACAATTTTAAACGCGTTTCAAAAGCTTGGTTGCTCCATGAGCTTAAAAGTCCATTTTCTCAACGCACACGTTGACTATTTTCCTGACAATTTGGGAGCAGGGAGAACGTTTCCATCAAGATATCAAAGAAATTGAACGACGGTATCAGGGCAACTGGAGTGTTACGATGATGGCAGACTACTGTTGGATGTTGTATAGGGATCTTCCTGAAGCCATCTACAAGAGGAAAAGCTCAAAAAGATGTTTGGACTTTAAAATAAGACGATTTCACAAGCAATCTGATTGAGTGTGGTGTTCATTTTGTCGTCACCTGTGCAAATGAATTAATAGTGATTCTGTAAATACAATATTTGTGTTACGATTTTAATGGTGTTTCTGTAAATAAACTAGTTATGTTAGGATATTGTTTCAACAATGACCACCCTTTTGTTCGAAAACCAGACGCCCCAGGACAAAAAGGTTGTCATTCTTGGATTCAGCGCACCACAAAACGCACGAATCAGTTCACAAAACCGAAACAGCTGACCATTTGTTTTTTGCAGACCTGTTTTATTAGTTAAAAAATAATAATTGTAAGGACAATAACAGCACTATGACTTACGTCCGTCTCGATATTTGTTTGGTTATTCAAAATAGATAAAGGATCATGTTACACTCTTTGTTGTAGGTTCACAATTAGGTGAATGTCGTAAATAACCTTCAGGACAATCAGTAAAATAAAAATTCAAAAACTTGGAAAGCAGACCAAACGTCTAGACAACAGATTTCTGTGACAATCATATCAATAGCGCCGGTAAAAAAGACGTTTTTAAGAGAGTAATGAAAAATATGGTAATTCATGTTACTGATAGTGTCAACAAGGGAAGATCGGAGAAAATGTTAAATATAATTTAATACATTTCACACCTATGGTTGAAGCCGTTATTTTGTACGTAGATAAAAATAATTTTAACAAACATTAGATATGAATTAAATATGGTTACATTCGATATAAATGAAAAATAGAAATTTCACAAAACTGGGAAAGTTTGGTGCTATTCTAAGATACAGAGCAATGTATTATCTAATACTCGTATGACCTATCAGGTCATAAGGATGAACTTTCGGTAAACCTTATTTTGTGTGGATCATGTTAGTCACTTTTCACTTCGGCCTGTCACGATTATGTGAGTGCAATGCTTGTTAAAATCGACTCGAACCCGCGACCTTCAGGAGGATAGTGTAAATGTCTCAGACCTAGCGTCCGATTTGTACAATTTCAAGAGAGAGGAACTTTTTTCACAACGTAGAGAAACTTATTTTATATCCGTCCATATCCCAGGCTTGAGGGATATTTCGGAAATCAGAGCTAGGGAAAATTTTCCCAAAAGAGGGGGAGATTCCAACCAGCCCCCGCTCCAAATCGAACACTGCTCAGACCACACGACTATCGTGTTCGGCTATAAGGAGAGAAGAGTCTGACCATTAAAATCAAACAATTGAAATATACAATCAAGTCTTGATTAAGAAATCTGTTGCCTGAATATGGAGTTTTTTTCTGCATTAGCGGATGAAACTAAATATGACCAGTATGAGAAAGCTCTCCATTGTTGGTAGCTACGTGGATGATGAGTATGTAAGATCTTTAAAAAAAATTGTTCACGTGACTCGGTAACGATCTGTCAGACCTGCCCCTAACATGATGTTGTAAGGAAAGTTGTGAAAAAAGAAGGTCGGAATTTAACGAAAACAATTTATCAAATCTCAAAAATGTTGCTGTTAGTTATGAGTTCTTATGTTGATAAGAATATGATGATAATAGCCGTTTGCTGGAAAATTTTAAAACTGTTCAAGACATAACAGTGCTGTGCTGCAATTTAAGCATATTGTTCAACTCAATGTGGAAGTATTAAGACAATTCATATTCGATAAGATAAAATTAGTTTTATGGGCGTTATCAACACTGGCTTACGCCCGTCCCGAACAATTCATATTCGACTGATACTGAACTATCTAGGAACAACTGCAAGTTTTTATATCCGCTTACGGAGAGTCCATATTTGTGACATTGTGAAGAATGTAAATATATCACCTAGAGCATCAAGAAATTACTAAGTATGAGAAAAGTTATATAAAAGTATGTCATAATTTTAAAGGATTAGCCTAATTTGTGCTAAAAGAAATTGTCCAAATTTATTTATCGAACAATGTCACAAGCTCGATAGCATGTAATGAATTTCAATGCATTTCTAACTTCTTCCCTATTTTTATTCGATTGAATTAGTATTTACCTATGATTCGGGAAGAACTTTGTACAGATTCTTACAAAAAAAACTTCACATACAAGTAAACCTAGGGAACTGTAGACACGCCGATTTCCTTGAAACTCCGGGAAAGTATAATGCAAGTGAAAATATTTGGAGCCCCGTTTTCCGTTTTGGCCCATAAAACGATTTACAAATGTTTTTAACCAATCTTCCCACCTGCAAATCAGGAAAAATGACAAGTTCATGACTATATTAAAATTATCATAACGTTGTCAATTTTCATCCGATTTGCACGATTTTTTTTAAATTGAAGGGGAAACAATCCTCTATAAGATTGCCAAGTTTAATTTGTTATTACAGTTTACAGCGAAACCTACTTCCCCACCGATTTGGTTCTGGTAAAATAGCAATTCCCTAATATTATACCCATGTACTAAAATATATTGGCAACATATTGGCAATATATTACTAATATATAGGTAATATATTATATTTTCAATATATAATATTTTGAAAAGATATAGTGACGTATTACTAATGACCGTTTTACTAAATTAGAAATAAAACCTTTCTTTTTTCATTATTATTTTGTATTTAGAAAAGTTGATTTAAAATCTATACAAGCAGTGTTTGAATTAATAGGAACTTCACGTTTTTACAGCGTCATTTCACGTTCTAGCGTATTCACAAATACTATCATTAAATAATTATTTTAAAACATGTTGTATTCTTATTTATTGTACATATAAACATATGTATTTATTTATTTACCTGGATATGTATTCGTAATCTATTCTTGTTAATAGAGTTACATATAAATTCGTATTCCAAACAAAAGTCACATATAGTAAACAAACCAAAATTTGTTTAAGTATTCCCAACATTTTACTAATGAGACACATTAAATTAACATTATACATCATTCTAAGTGTACATGTACAAACACTTCATTTTTATTAACATTACCATATATATTTTAGTACATGGGTATAGTACTAGGGAATTGCTTGGAAAAGATATTTCACCATAACCAAATCCCTATGGAAGTAGGTTTCACTATAAAATGTAATGATAAATTAAATTTGACAATTGTTTCCCCTTCAAGTAAATAAAATCGTGCAAATCGGATGAAAATTGACGAAGTTATGACTAATGAACTTTGTCATTTTTCGTGATTTGCATGTGGGAAGATTGGTTAAAAACATTTGTAAATCGTTTTATGGGCCAAAACGGAAAACGGGGCTCCAAATATTTTCACTTGCACTTTACTTTTCCGCAGTTTCAAGGAAATATGCGTGTCTACAGTTCCCGAGGTTTACTTGTTACTAGATGCTGTGATAAAGTTAAGATAAAATGAATTTTATGGGCGGTATAGTAGACGCTGTGAATAATGCCAAAAAATGCTGTTATAAAGTTTAAAAGAACCAAAGAAAACTGTCAGAAGGAAGACATAACAAGCTGCAGTAAATCAGAGTTCGGAAGGATCTATGAAAATATCTAAATAAGTAAATCCTGAAAATGAGATCAATTACAGTATAAGACAAGCTCTTTCCGGCATATATCCAAATTTGATTTTAGAGTGTTCAGGAATTTGGGAGAGGTTCAAACAGGGGCTGAATATGAAATTAATAATAAATACATCATAACGCCTAAAATTATGCTAAGGTCACAAACATATCGAAATTTGGGAGAACTCTCTTAACCTGCATAAGTCACTGAACTCTATGAAAAAATAGTATGGGTCTAGAATATCCAATAGCTACAAAAATCAACTAACAAAAATGATAGTACCATAACAAAAGTGATATCTGAAGCTTCATTAATCTTCTTTTTCAATAAAGACATTGAACAAGAGAATATAGATTTCCAAAGTTAGATGAATTGTAATTTTCCTTTGTTTATAAAATATTCGACACTAGCTGAAACTTTCTAAAGCGAAACTAATAAAAATAAAATGTTATATTCAAACTATCAGCTTACCTCATAAGTAACGTCGTAATTTTGCACCGTGATTAAAAGAACGATAATTTTACCATTCTGTCCAGTAATGGTTCACGTCTGTGAAGGATGAGCAGGGTACTGCAGATGTCAACTCGCTGCTGCTTCTGTTAACGCATATGGTATCCATTTTCCGAGTTTCGACACGTTCCCAAGGTCCTGCAGATGACGATGAACGGTCGGATGGTTGACATGGAGTTCGCTGGTCAGTTCTTCAACAGTTAGCATTGGATTTGCCTCCACCACTGCTCGCAGAGCATCTTTGTCCAGCTACACAAGTTTCCCATCTGGTAGCTTATCAGTAACGCTAGTGTCAACGGACCGAAACCTCTGGAACCACCTCTGGCACTTTCTCACATCTACAGCACCCTGACCATATACGGCATTGATGTTAAGTTCCGCTGCACTGGCTGAATGTCCCTGATGAAATTCATACAGCATGACATGCCATGCCATATGTGATCCTCCGACATTGCCATGATCAAACACAAACCACACTTCCAAAACGTGAAGTACACCGTTCTCCTTCTCCATATTGCTGCACAATCAAGTGCCTTATATGACTCAGCTATGGCGGGTGTCGTCTACTTGACTATTCGCTCGTTAGATGGCATCATTGGTTATCGCTCATACGACATTATTTATGGGATAAGCTAATACAATGGAAGCATATCAAATTTTTAAACTTTTTGAAAGTGCTTCAGATTTGGTACAACCCGTACCCGCGTCTACGCCAAAGATGATATTTTATACTCTGAAGCGAATAAATATATCTTTGAAATATTGAAACTTTTATATGTGACTGAACGAACTGGCAATTCTAGAAGAGAAATCTATCATCAAAGCGAGAGCAAAAGTAAATACTTGCTGAGAAACTCTTCGTTCTTGACAAAATCCAATTTGGAATTTGAAATATGGCTAATTTTATATTAGAATTATGACTGAACTCAGCAAACTACAATGATATCATCTATATTCTTGTATATTTTCCCACATGATTGTGCTGATCTAAAATTACATAAATAAGCCCCGAAAGATATTTGTTAATGTTGTTGGGTTGGGTTGCATAACCTCCAAGGATGTGACTTTTCTAAATATCTCCTCCCTTGAGAAATTCCTATCCACGCTACTGGATCGACCCACCCGTGGTTGTCCCGTGGGTGATGTATCTACACATCGTGATTTTCTGTATTTATCGAAATGTATTACATTTTAGCCATGAGTGTTGCTTTAACAATAGTCAAGAAAGTGGTACAAGTAATTTACAAAACATTACGTTTACGATCAGACCATTTTCGTTCATTATTTTATAATTTTTAAAATTTGCACAGTGTTGACGTGCTGTCGTAATAACATTATTATAGTACGTCGTGCTGCTCACTAGATGGCAGGGAGAAGGATGGGTTCAATTCAATTGAACCTGTAGCTGAAAGGGCTTTTCCTAAAAGTAAGTGTAGTTTATCGAACGGATCTATAATTCATTTAGAAAAGAAAATGAGTTTGCGGTGCATGTATTATAGCATTAGTTCGCAGCTTGTTAACGTAAATAGCAGATCGTGCATAGTAGTGTACTGTCTTAGCTTGTTTAAGTGCTGCAACTGAACAAATGACTATTGACGACTCAGCCTCAAATTCTCAGCAAACATTCACATTTTTATTAAGTAATTATGACGCTAAATTCCAGAACTCGAAACAAATTATCAATCAGCTTTGCAAATATGTACCTCGTAAGACCATCACTAAAATCATTCCCACACGCAACGCCATGATCATTAAATCTCCAGATTCAAACCTTGCTAACCATATAAGAAATAAACATAGCCTAGAGATCTTCGGTAAGACAGCCACCATGAACAGCCTCGCTAACCAACGCCAGAGACAAGCACCACCACCTCGAAAACCACCTTTACTTCGGTTGTGATATGCGGCGTTGATCCGGTTGTGGACAGACGAAGAGATTGCTGAGGAACTGAAACAAGAGGAATACGTGTTTACGAAAGTCATCTGCATTAAATGTAACGCAGGACCAACATTTCTTGTTCGCGTGTTAACTCCATCTCAAGAAACAGTCAACGATTTGATTACTCTCGGGGCATACATCTACAGGACTAGACATAGGATCGAACCCTCACGAACACCACCACCCATGCCAATCAGGTGCGAAAGCTGTCAGTTACAATTCTCATCCTACAACTCAGTGCTCCTAAATGTGGATTTTGTACCGGCCCCCATCCTACTCGACAATGTACGAACATGCAATTTCCTCCGAAATGCTCTATATGTAACCAAACTCATCCCACTTACAGTTACAAATGTAAAGCCAGACCAGAACTTGAAACAACCCATCCTATCACAATCCATTACTGTTGAACAACTCCTGTCATTTGTCACACTCACCTTACAAAATGTACAGTCATCACAGCGTCCTCATATCTTACAAGTTCAAACAGCAGCAAAACAAGTATTTCAAGTTACATTCCATGCTACTTACTCTGGTCCGTATGTTCATTTTGTCACTGTTCCACCTGAAACCACAGTCTAAAACTCTTCGTTAGTTCATCACACTCTCATCACAATGGATATTGTTCTGTTATTTGTTAATATTCGCTCATTACCTAAAAACAAAGCGCTTTTCAAAGCATTCATAATAGAAGAAAAGGCACAAGCATTTATGCTTAACGAAACATAACTCACTACCAAATCATCATGTAAAATACCTGGTTTTCAGCTTCTCCATCACGAAAGCAGTATTCCAGCTTTACGCGCAAATGGTGGTGTCGCCATAGGTTTCAAGCCGACAATACCACACCGCATACATCATGTTCCAAATTTGCAGCTACCAGAACATCTTATAACTACGTTATATTTCAAAAACCAATATATCACTCTGATCACCATATATATACGCCCTGGTCACCCCATACCGCTTCAATTCTTTCAATTCATTTCAAATACTTTCAAAACATGTCATAGTGGCTGGCATTAATATCCAAAGCCGATCAGATCGCGAAAAGCTTCAATTCACTGACTATATCAATGCTCATACCAATGGACTACTCTAGCCAATCCCAAAACCTATCCGACCAATATCCCAAACAACTACCGACATAGTGATCCTCTCTCCCAACATTACCACCCACTGTAACCTCGAGGTCCTGGATACAATAGGAAGCGATCATGTACCTATCAAGCTTGCTATACAACGAAGACTTCAAATACGACCAACAGATCATCTCCAGCATACATCCATACGATATGACCTACCAGACTGGAACAAATATCGAAACCACCTCAACAACAACGTACAATCTGTACAAGAACCTACCACAGAAGAAGAATTGTATAACACCTTGGACATCGTCACAAATTGCATACAAACAGCAGCCGAACTGTATATACCTACGACGAAGTCAACGCCTTACAAGCCAAAATTACCACCGCAGTACTTAGCCTTAGTTCGTCGCTCTCGCCAACAATACCGTGAATACATACATTCGAATACGAAATCCAGCTTCTCTGCAGCTTCATCGCCAACTACAAAGAACAGTACAAAATTATCTAAACACCTACAAATTGCGACAATGTATAAAAGCATGTAATCAACTCAAAGACACTGCACATCCTGCTAAATACTGGAAGAGATTTAATCAGCTTACTGGAAAAAGAACCACAACTACTTATCCACTACTTGGAGACGACCAACTATTACATTCTGATCAGGATAAAGCCAACACCTATTGTAGAATATCTACAGGACATCTTCACACCGACCAACAGCCTAGTACCACAGAACCATCCAATTTATCGCCTCAACATCGCATCTCCAGAATTGCAACCCGATGACCAGCACCATCTCAACGAAAATCGTCACCTCACAACACCAATCACCGTCGAGGATATAACAGCAACTATAGCACGTAAGAAAAATACTGCTCCTGGCTTGGACAGTATTACATATCGCCACATAAAGGAAGGACCATACTGCTTACTCCATCTGCTAGCTGCTCTCTACAATTTCATACTGCGCACAGGGTATGTACCAGTAGATTGGAAGACTTCAAAAACGCTAATGTTTCTTAAACCTAATAAACCTCCTGACTCCGTTTCATCCTACCGTCCCATCCAGTTAACCCCCACACTTGGCAAAATACTAGAACGCATAGTGGTCAGACGTCTTCACATCCATCTCCAGGATCATCATTTGCTTCCAGATCATCAAGCAGGCTTCAGACCAGGATATAGTATCCAGAACCAACTACTCCGTCTTACCAATCATATCACCAATCACTACAACACCTGCAAAACATCCTGTCTAATATTTTTCGACCTTGAGAAAGCTTTTGACAAAGTGTGGCACCAAGGATTCATCTGGAAACTTCTACATATTCGTCTACCCACCGCATGCATCCGTTATATTTACAACTTCCTCACAAATCGCATTGCATACATATTCATCAACAACGCCAGTTCATTTCCTATCTTCTTACATACCGGAGTACCACAAGACTCAGCTCTCTCACCGCTGCTATACATCATGTTCTGTTCTGATCTACCCACACTGCCTGCAAACATACAACTTTGGCAATATGTAGATGATACAGCATTTCTCGCCACCACCAACACCATTCAGCAAATAAACAGAACCATGCAAACCACAATAGACTCCTTTCATCAATGGTGTAACTCTTAGAAACTAACAATAAACGCTGCAAAAATACAAGCCATTATATTTCTTCCACTTAAACAAAGATCCAAAGTTCAACGAAATCCCACTCTTCTCACCTTGCAAAAACAGTACACTAGAATCAAACCTACTACTACCGTCAAATACTTAGGACTCACATACGATCATCATCTTATCTCGAATGACCACTTGAAATATCTTACGACCAAAGCCTACAATAGACTCAATCTAATAAATCGCCTTACCGGTACAACATGGGGCCTCACTCCAGTTGCCGTTCTTAACACTTATAAAGACTTTCTACGTTCTGACCTGACATATGGTCATGTAACTTGGCTGGCAGCGCCGCAGAAATTTTACGATAAACTAAAAATACTAGAACGACATGCGTCTCGCCTAGCTTACAGAATACAGTTACCTAGCCCCGCTGCAGAGTTATACGCACGCGTCACTATGTCTCATATCTTGTTCCACCTTGAAACATTACGACAGCGCTTCATCACTACTCGCTATGAAACTTTACACCCCCTACTATTAGACACCATGCACATTGAAACAACCTACGATCCTCAGCGCCCACCCAACATTACAAGCCCATTACCACTCCTGATCAGCATATATCTCTGTCTTACCCAACAACCATCCAGACATACCATACCTCACAGCCTTCTCTGCCCCACAACCACCAAACTTTATACTTCCATCACATGCACAATAGTCCTACTGTTACTAGCAGGACACCAAATGTCTCCCTCAGCACCCCGAATCACCCCGGGGACAGACGATAACTTGCATTTGTTTCTACTAATTTAAACCCGATGATGTGGCATGTTTCACTTCATAATTTCATTCACCTTTTCACCGAAAATATGATCATATCATGTAAACTCCCTTTGCCCTACTACTATACCTTCACTTCTCCCATATTTTAACTTCCCTTTCCCTATGAAGAGGATGTAACACTCTGTGTGGGAGATAGTCATGGCTCCACCATGGCTATCAATTTGTAAAAAAAAAAAAAAAAAAAGCCGCAAATGTCGCGACTCCCAAGTAGTCGTACCGATAAGCTGTGTTTTATTATTATTCGCAGTATTACTATTACTATTAATCAGTTTCTGCACAGGAACAAATTACACGTTGTACCCATGCTTCAGAAGAACATGAGAAAAGAGGAAAATGTTCGCTTGAAATTTAACATACGTTACGCTATGGTGACCATAGGGTGCTGAAGACCTCAGAATCTACCTCAGGGCTGTTTTATATGCAAGCTTGTGTTGCTTGCTTTGCGTGCGATTTGGGTGAGTAGCCAATTGAAACACATGTTTTATTGCGTGTTCTACGTACTACGTAACAAAACACGTGCTTCAATTGAATACTCACCCAAATCGCACGCAAAGCGAACAACGCAAGCTTGCATGTAAATCAGGACTAATAATGTAGTCTCCTGTACTATCTATTCTGGTACCGTCATTAATGGCGGGCAAACAAAGCTCTGTTAGTAAAATGCCAGGTTGGGATATTAGGTAATGCTCCATTCTAATAACTTTACAACCTTTGTACTTTTAATTTTTCCATGTAATTTCATGTTTTCTCTTTTAGCTTAATTCAATTTGCTACGGTAGACCTAGGTTCGGTTAGATTTAATCAGATATGAAAACGTAAAAGGACCATGAACTGTTTATGGTGGAGCAATTTCCGATATTATTTTTTAAATAAGCTTCCTAACAGCATGGTTAGTACAATTTGAATCCCCTTTCTGTAATATAAAATGTTCTATTTATTCTCTGATTTCTCCTAGCATACACATTCGTGATTTTTTTGGATGCTTTCAAATTATTTCCCATGATTATATATTTCCTTCTCTCTCTTTCTCTCTCTCTCCCTCCCCCCCCTGTCTCTCTCTCTCTCTCTTTTACAAATTTGGATACCAATGCCTAATCAAAGATCAACGGTTTTATTTTTCTGGTAACATGAAAGAAAAGCTTATTGTTACTTCTTCGTTAGAGTTATATTCTTCAGGTATTTTCCACCACACATCACCTAATTTTTTTTATTAGATGCTGCA
Source organism: Lepisma saccharinum (assembly GCA_022664845.1). NCBI lineage: Eukaryota > Metazoa > Arthropoda > Insecta > Zygentoma > Lepismatidae > Lepisma > Lepisma saccharinum. The sequence continues at coordinate 17,167 of JAGDQP010003325.1, forward strand.
TTGGTAACTTTACATTCCCTTTGTCCTTATATTTTCCCTTTGTCCTTATTGAGACAAATATGCCCATCTTCTTACATATACGAAATTACTTTGGGTTTACAAGTTTCCAGCGTTTCCTCTTCTCGCTAGAAACAATTAAATAAATGACAAAACGATGGAACACAACGTGATTGTCTGCTTTTTCCATTGTTTTTCTAGCCTCGTTGCGAGTTTATTTTACTAAACAAGCCCGTGGCTCAACCGTCACCGCGGGATTCCGTCGAAAAGCACTGTGCAACAACAACACAAAGTGATCCCTTCGGCAGACCGCGGGGAGAGGCACGCACGGAGCAGCTGCGGGTTTGACTGTGCATATGGCCCTGTATCATCATGATTCAATTTCTTGTACGATTCTAGTTATGGAGTATCTTTGAAGTTACCGTACTTGAGTAGTTTTCGAAGAGGTGTTTTTGAGCCTGCAATTAAGTGTCGAAATTTGTAAGAAGAAAAGAAGTTGCTGCAGAAATTTCATGAAGATTGATGCGTTGGCTTTCCCAAATCAGAAGCTATCATTTGTATGTCAGAGTCAAAATCAGAGTATTGACGATGCGACTTCTTGTTAGATACAATTTCTAACTGTTTGGTTGATAAGGTGACGGTGAACGTGGACTGAATTGCAAGGATGAATGTTCGGTGCGATGTTTATGCTTGGTAGTCTGTCCTACTGAAGTGAATTTTGCTGCTGTAGATGAATTGGATGATTGGCGTTAAATGACTGTGAAAGTTGATGTTGGCGAGAAGCCAGAAATTTTCTGATTATTAGATATGGTGGAATGAATTATAACGTATTGTAGAATGAAAGTGTACACAAGTAATACGATTATGATAATTAGCAAGTGGAACTACCCATTTGGATAGCCGTTCACGTTGTGTACAATGCTTCTGCACGCAGGTAGGATTTTAGGCCCTCGGCTTGATCAGTCTGGTCTACAGGACTAGTTAGCAACAGAGAGACGAAAATGGGATTTAAATCGGGAAGGTTTACACTAAACTGACAACAATGGTTCACCTGGTCAGAGTTATATCGAATTGTCAGGTGAGTATGTGACCTATAAAATCACTGCTTCTCTCAGGCATGTTTTCGGGGAGACCTTGCTCCCCGGGGATTTTCAACCGACACCCTGGAAGAATTTGTCTCAACACTTGTATTACTCATGCGTATACTGAAATACGTATATAATTCTATAAATTCGCACATTCTATAAACATTGTTTATGTAATTTTGAGGTTAATTAAGGAAGTACGACATATTGTTAAGTAACACTATTGTTATTTTAAATTTTAGTACATTGGAGTCAATTTACATTACTGTAATTTTATTGAGCCCCCCCTAACGAAATCTCCTGAAAGAAACACTGCCTTAAATAGAATCAGTTTTAATTAAACTACAATCCTTCTTCAGGGTGTCTAGCAAATTTCTCTCAGCAATTTTCCGACTTTTTCCGATTATTTCCATTTGGTTAAAATAAAATGAAAAAGCATAGAAAATATTATCATAAAATTTTTCCCTGGTCATGTATGCAATGAAGTAACCTAACCATTCAACTTCTTCATTTGTTCTTCCATGGTAGCGACTTCTTCTGACAACTCATTTACTATTTTCTGTTTCTGTACTTCAAGTTCCTTTAGCTTCTGCTGCTCTTCTTTTTTCAGCGGTTCTGCAGTATTTTTCTCACATCAATTTCCTTAGGTGTTCTTCGGATTCCTTAAATCGTGCATATGCATTTCTCATTGATATTATCATTATTTTTGGGATAGACAGGGCATGTACCTTGTAATGGACCCTGGTCATTCTTTCCATTTTATTTTGAATTATTGAAATATTCAGTCTATTTATTTGTTGTGTTTTAAAAGAAAAAGAGATTTTGATTTTGTGATATAAAACAGATTTTTTTATAACCATGGTTGGTTTTCTTTGTTAAAGTTTTTGCGATAGATTAATGTTTGTTTGTGCAACTCTGATCGTCTCGTTATTCAGCTGTCCCGCGGTAACTTGTTTCAGCTTGATGAAAGAAGCCTTCACTGCTGTGTGGTTCTGCGTCCATGGAAGGATATCTTAAGTCGCTTGTCTTATTACGGAAGTTTTGTCGATACACGAGAGAGAGGTGTTGCGAGGAGTGAGGATGTCTGCCTTGAAAAAGAGTCGAATGCGTTAAATGGAGGACAACTTGTTTCCTTTCTCGGAATGACTTTTCGATTGTGTTTCCGAGTTGTAAGTTTCCTGGGTGGATTTCAACAATATTCTTAATTTTCTTTCGGTGAAAAACGTGAATAATTTAATACTTAATTTTTCATTTTGTTTAAAGTCAGTTAATTCGGAGAAGATAAAATTCGCGAGTAAATGGTTTCAGTCTGTGGGGCTTTATTAAACTCTACCTCGGATGTAATTTAATTCTTAGATTTAAAATTTGTTCAATTAGGTGAGGACTAGAGAGTGTGTTAAACTTCAAGGATAAATTAATGTAGATTACAGTTAAATCTTGCCTTAAGTTCTGAACTTGTTTTCGTGTTTAAATTACTGTTTGATTAAACTGCTTTTGTTAAGTGGACGTTTCCCCAGCGTAATTAAATGAATTCTTTGCGAATTATTAAAAGTTTCGTTTGTTCCTTAAAATTGATTAACACGTGGTTTGAAAGCGTAAGCAAAACGGGTGTAATGGCGTAAGCTTGTATAATTCAATTTGAAGTAAAAATTAAATTTTGAATTTAAATTTTTGATTTTCTTAGACTCATTTAAATTAGCTGGTTAATACTTCTATTTAACGTTAGGAGAATAAGTAAAGTTTTCGAGCTTGAATTAAACTTCGGATAAAAGTTAGTAACGTGCCTTAGTAGAGTATTGGAGTGAAAGTGTGTATTTAATTAATTTAATTTTTTCTAGTACAGTAGGACCCACATTGGTACTTTTGCTATTTTCAACTTATGGTTTTCACGCTTGAGTGATTCTAAATGTTTTTTTCGTAGCTAAATGGAATTAAAATTTCAGAATAGGGTTAAATAATTAACAGTAAAATTCGTTCTTGTCATAAGTAAAACTTCCGAAAGAAAGAATAAAACTAAACCATTGTTTAAAGAATACTGATTCTTACTGAAGGGCGTAAGGCACTATGCCTTACGCCTTTCCGATACAGGGGAATCCCCTTATCTTTGTCACATCTAAACACAATGTTTCGAGTCACTGAAGGGTGAAATAAAATTGAAAGTGCGAGAGAGAAAGCAGGATCTATTTAGCATCTTGCGCATTGGGGGCAAGACGATGCAGTGTCTTTTAAAACCCATGTACATCACGTCTACAGGAAAATATCTAACCTGACTTTAACTAACCTCCTTCGCTCCCTCGACATACTGTTAGTGTTTTCTTGTGGACGTTCATACAAAACACAAAGCAGGTTCGATTTGCCGAGGGGATGTCGGGGATCTTCCCTGGTGCCTGAATATTTTATCACCGGTTGTTGATTCCGAATATCATGCCAACCAGGAATAAAATCTTTGCATTTCTACCCATTCAGGTAATATTTTGAAACTTACCAGCAACCACTAGCTTTAGGATCACCCCTTCGTAATTTATAGCAAATCGAACCCTAACACGGAATGTCGCCATAAGTATTCCTTCGCATGCTATCATGTTTATTGGGTGTTGATCAACTCCAGTGCATATTTAACGAAATAATGACATAGCTTTTCGTAATACCACTTTATGGATTGCTGGTTGTCACTAGATATTTATAGAATTGTCTGCGACAATTAGTGGTAAAGTAATAAGTGATGTAAAGCGTAACTAGCGCTTCAATTCCTAGCGGAAGATGCGGGCCATAAAGTAAAGTTTATCCAAGGAAGACCTTGTTTTTCTGTGATATTAATGCTAGCATGTTATTTTAAGCTTCGCAAGATAAATACAAAATAGAGATGTACGTTTTTACACAGTTTATAACAAACACACAACGTACCATTGTTATTTGATTTCCTTTCTCGGTAATTCAAAAATGTTGAAAGGTCATTTGAGCCTTTGTACATAGTACACAAAAATTATAAAGCCACTTTAGCATTACACATCAGTTTGTTTTAAACGTAACACGCAGGGATGCACTGCTTTTTACATGTGAGGAATATTGCAGCTAGTAATTCCGCCAGAACCCCGATAGGGAGACGCCGCCTCTCCAACTTTACAAAAGCATTAGATATTTTACGTTAAATAGAGCAAATCGTGAAAACATAAATACACACTCACGAATTTGGGTTTCACATTCGTTCAAAAAGTTCTGGCTGACATAGCACGCAACATTCCAACCAAATGAATTTTTGGAATCATACTAATTTATTGTTGTGCATCCTGTAATTCTTACAATGGGGGAATAAATGTATTTTGCGATTTTTTTGTTTTTATAGTACCAATCGACGTATGGACATAATAGCGGAAGTTAAGATATATTCTCACATTTATCAACAGATGTCGCGCCTGTCGAAGGACATACGAAACCATTGGAGCAAGAAACGAAGGTACCTTCAATATTTCCTACCCGAAGGGAGTAGGAGTTAGGAGATAGGAATTGATTCCGAATGCCTCACATGTGTTCTTGATTAAATACTCTCGCTTCTCGTCAGTGAACACTGTAGTCGTTACCGCATCCCTTCCTCCGACTTTTTGTGTTCTGCACAGCTGAAATTCTCAAACTTACCCCAACTTAGATTCGTTACACATATACACGCAATACCGGCTACGGATCCGCAGCGTCTATAAGACTAAAAAACTTTGCACAGTCGAGCATACTGCGCAACACGTGACACATTACTAAGTATTTTTTTGCTAGTTAATGTTCTCAAATTCTATCCCATTTTTGTCAAACTTTGGGGACGGTTTGCAGCCGGGGTCTTCAAAACAACTACAACCTATATAAAAACACAAAAATTCAAATGAGAACAAGAAGAATGGCGGTAGCTAGTAACTGTTATTTAATTAAACGATCCAATGTCGTTCCAAATATATAATTTTCAAGCGACTTATCTTATGAAATTGTACAGAAAAGTCGCGGCTCGCAACTTTTTCTCTATATAGCTCAAAGGAAGTAGAAATGTCGCATGAGGATAGATCCCCCACTGGTAATATCTCCGAAACCAGTCGTCAGATGGAAGCAAAAGTGTGTGTCTGCACATGAGACAGACGTGAGTCAACGCCATAGAACCACGGGGCAGCAGCTCGCGAGAAGCAATCCAGAGGACAACTAGTGCTACAAGTGCTACAAAGATCGAGTGTGGAAATTTAGACGAACGTAAGTGAGATTGTATATTTGAAGTACTAGCAAGTAGTGTGTGTTCTTATTCAGCTACGGTAATTCAGAGCAGTATAGCACAAAGGGATCAGAGCAATAATGAGATGAGACACTCACACCTATATTGAGGAGAGACGCCACACTTTTAAAGAGGAGAGTTGCCGCATAAATAAAAGCACAACTATAAAAAATTGGTCCGTTATGTTGGGGTGCATGCCGTGACAGAAACACAAAGGAACATAGATGTGCCGAATAATAGAAGCTGAAGCTCCAGAAATAATCCCTAGACGTAAAAATGCTATCATGCAATGATTTCCAAGGAAATATGCTGCTGCCTCTAGTAGAGCAACAGAAATAATGAAAATGTGTCGACCATATAAAGAAATTTTGGTATGTCGTGAAAGAATGAACTATTATGGGGTGTGGCGAAGGGTTGTATGAGTATAAGGTAAATGTATTAAAATACGAGGAGTGCACGAAAAGCCATTCGACAAACAAGCGAAACGTATCTCCTGGGTTTATCACCAGTCGGGGAACGGTAGTTTTTTGTAGGCTATGTGACAGGACAAGAAGGCGATACTGAACTGTAGGTAAGGTTAGACAGGACTCGCTACCAGAATTGTTGCAACAAGACGCCTGTAAAAAAATACTTTCACACACCATCGACAGTGGACTTTATTCGTACACCAGCTGCGGCAAGTGATTGCATGAAACTTGTGTAATTTACCATACCATGTGCATTAACTGTGGTAGAGAATATGTACGGTAAATAAAATGTCAAAAATCGGAATTAAGTTGCTACCGGAAGTCATATATCATTTTTGTGTTAACGATTATGTATCTGGCTATTACTAGAATATGGCTCCTCAGAAATTGCGGTTCTATTTTTCTCTCTAAAAACCGTTTTTAAAAAGTGCAGTATGTCTCCTGGCTTTCCCTTAATTAACAGCATCCAGCTTGAATGAAACTGTAAAGCATTTCCGAGAATTCATTTCTATTACTCACATACACAGCGACCCACACAAAGTTTACAAGCATCAAATCTGACAAGAATTGCAGCAGTGCTGATTCTTTAAACTCTAAATAAGTAAGGGTAGAAGCCAACTTTCAGTGAAAGTTAGCGTCTTATCCCACTACTACCATATTGTTGTTACCAAAAGCTGAATTGGTGGAATATGCTCTTGGGCCATAGCTAGATTAATCGCACTGCTGATAAACACTTCAAACTATGAATTTATTTATCTCGTTTGGAATTCTCAGAATTAACTCTGCCTTGTATCTAGATTGCAATTGCGTAAATTCTTATGGATCTAATATTTTCATGCAGAAAAGTGGTTTTCAGAAATTTAGTGGGTCTTACAATAGAGGAAGTTTAATTTTCGATTTAATCCCATAAATTAATTCAAATGCACTTTATCTGTGGTTGAACTGAAAAGAAGAATAAATATTATAGAAATAAATTTTAAATAATTACCCGAGTCATTACTAGTTTTTTTGACCAGAGGTTTATGAAACTGAGCTGGACTAATCCCCAATTCTTTTCCGTATTCGTCTCCATACCAGACCAGCATCTCTACGTGAGCAGGGATGAAACGGAAAGTTCTATAATATATGTTTCCTTTGTATTGGAAGGCAATCACATTCTGTTCTTCTTCATGTCGAGCACAATTGACATATCGCATCCAGTTGCTGTTTCTTGTATCCAGTGCATCCACATAATAACATGTACGACGATTGCGTTTGATCTAGAAAAGGAATATTAAGATACATATTCATACATTTTAGCGAAGTGAAACGTTCCGCAAATAACAATCACAGTCAATGACTTAAACTTGTATTTATTTCTAAATATTGTTAAATACATTTATTTTAATTTCGGATTTTTCTTGATGACTTTCTTATAACTACAGAAAACTCCCGATTATATGCGATAATGATTGACAAAGCGTGTGCGGATAACTAAAATCACCGATAATCATCAAAAACATGAAGAACTTCTTCCTATCTTAATATCACTCAGTTACACATATTTGTTCTAAATGTACTAAAATAAGACATTTATTTCTTACTTACTTACTTACTCTATGGCTTACGGAACTCGCAAATTCATCGCCGTAGTAACAAACGTTCGCCATCGGGATCTATCCTGGACAAGATCAAGTCAGTTTTCATCACAAACACCTACTTTTCGAAGATCCCTTCTAATATTGTCCTCCCAACGTCGTATCGGTCTTCCAAACGGTGTCTTTCCCTCTGGCTTTCCAACCAGGATAGAATATAATAGTTTTTCTCTCATCCGAGCTACATGGCCTCCCCATCTTAAGTCGTCGTGATTTAATTATACTTATAACATCGGGTGAGTCGTACAGTCCGTGAAGTTCTTCATTGTGCAGTCTTCTCCATTCTTCAGTCATATCGTCCCGTTGTGGCCCGTATATCTTTCTCAAAACCTTATTTTCAAACACCCGTAACTTATGTTCATCTGATAGAGTCGTACTCCAACTTTCACAACCGTACAGTATTACCGGAAGAATAACTGTTCTGTATATTTTCAATTTCAACTTCCTTTATATTAATCGCAAGGTTAGGAGTTTCGGGACTGAATAGAAACATGCGTTATCCGATATTAAACGACTTTTTATTTCTTCCTCGTTTTTGCTTCTTACGTATGCTCCCAAGTATTTAAATTTGTTTACTTTATGTTCTCATTCTTAATTGTAATGTACCTGTTTCCGTTATTCCTTGCATTTTGGCTTATTGTCTTGATTTATTTTGTTTCCTTTATGTTTACCTGTAGACCTATGTAATGTCCAAATGCTCCAACAAAAGTAGTTAGACTCAACAACAAACAAAGGTACCCACGGCGTCTTGTTTCGAAAATGGGGCTTACCCAACTCACACAACGTGGCCAAACCTACCCTGGAGTCAAGTCGACATTACGTCACAGGAGAGGGCACATAACGAAAGTAAACCGCTATCGGACCTGAAGACATGGAGTGTACCTACCCATCAGCACCCTGCTTCAGCCACATCGAATACAGAATACACTCTAGTCTAGACCACGAAGCATGCATGGAAGAAGCCCGAAAAATGTGCCCAAACACAGAAAGTTGGCTAAAAGCAGAAAGCTAAAACACGAAGGAAATGATCCAAAAAAGGAAGGGAGACGCAGGCGAGAACACCCCGCAGGAAAGCAGAACAAAAAGGCTATTTAGTGACCTAACGCAAGTAGGCCCCTAAAATAGTACAAGGCTCAACGCAGCCGCGCACTAGCTAACATTTAACACGAAATTTGGATGCACTCAACTGACTTGACTATTCTCTAAAGATTGCTGAAACATTGGATCAAAATACCAAACTTTAACTTCATCTGCAATTACTTTCTCACACTTTGCGGACTGAAATGGACAGACGGAACCTTTGCAGCAATACCACAGTGATGTAAACTACCTACTTCATAATAAAACTCTTGACACAAGGAATATCTGATAAAATATAATTTATTTTACTAAAAAAACGACAAGCGTAAAGCAAAAAGACTGATTCTTCCAATTCTTGAAAAAAAAAGTTTCCGAAGAGAATATCTTGAACATCGAAATGAGCATTGAAGATTCTGTTAATTTCACATGACAAAAAGGTAAAATAATTATTTACAGAAAAGCTCTACCTAAGAGCAGAGATAAGATTTCACATACATATTTTTCAAAAGATTAGGTTAATTTTACTTTCCAAATGTGGTAGACATTCTATACTTTAGCCCAGTTAAACCAAACTTTCCACAATTACGGGAGCGTAACATTTCTTTCTACGGAAAAGATTAATTTACAATATAGCTACTAGGCAGCAATTTCGTTTGATATTTTAAAAACGTTGTCGAAACATTTCGTATATATTTTCCATTTTTAAACTTCACACAACCTAACCTCCGTTCTGATAATACAAACATGGTATACTATAGCTGGGTTAGGTGTAAATTCACAACACGAATTTCTATGAACAAAAATGGCTTACGCCTGCTAACGCAACGAAGAAGCTTTAACCTTTGCTGGTTACCGAAATAAAACATAGAGAATCGTTAAAACCTTATGTTTAACAAATACGGACATGTAGATATTTCGTGCAATTTAAAACATACCAGTTTCCAAAAGGAGCAAACAAAAATGATGAATGGAAAAATAGCGTGCATTTGAAATGAAGCATCAACTATAGCGCAAGGTAAAATATTCAACGCATACGAACCAAAATTTTAATGTGGAAAAAGCACACTACAGAAAAAGGGGCTTAGCACCACAAATGATATATTTTATTTTTATTTAAGAAAACCAAGAAAAAACCACTGCACATACATATATCACAAAAGTCACATCACACACTGATGAACTGCACAAATGCTTGCTGTTGCACACTTCCAACGTCGATCATATTGGACGATGCAAAACTTCAACCGCCGAAATTCAATTCTCAGCTTCCCATGAAGAATTTGGAGAGAATACCGCTACCCAAGATTGTTATTTTCATCAGAAGTGGCTGCTTTGCGTATTTATTAAACTTTTAAACATGAGCTGCATTATAAATTTACTTTATGTATAACTTTTGGAGGCAGCATATTTTTGTGCAGCTTTTCCTACTTGATAGCCATAGTTCAACTACTGACCGATCTCAGTCAATCAGACAAAAGGATCAAATCCCACAACAAGGAGCGAAACGGGGTATGGCTTAGCCAACTGAATTCTTAACGTAATGAAACAACGATCAGATCTTTTTACTTTTTTTTTAAGATTTTAAACGAAAGAAAATTTGTTGAAGAAATTAGGCAATAAAATATGAAAATAAATATTGAGTTAAAAAATGAAGAAACAATAAAGATAAAATCTCGCCAATACAACAATGAAAGAGGAGATATGAATGGCACGGCTCCAATGTCGTTTGGACAAATGAAACCCTTTGAAGAAAGCCGAAGACGAAAAATATCACCGACAAAGCACGAATAAAAAAAAAGGGAGAGGGTAAGATATGTTGCGACGAACCGAAAATGGGTCGCTACACCTATCTCATCTCACGCATTTACTAAGACATCAGAGTTACTTTGTAGTGTCTCTGCAGGTAATCAGGTTACCACTCTTGGATTTAGATGCTGAATAAGTAATCTCATGAACAAGTGGGTGTTCAACCTTGTCGGCTCGCTGTAGGCTATGGTGACGTGGCCGTTGTTCAAATGAGTCGCAGGAGGCTGATGAGCGAGACGTGAGCAACGACAGTTTCTTCGGTGACATGGTGGCTGGCCTTTTCAGGCCATCAAAGTCTACATCGGGATAGCCGCAAAGTTGAACTGATGACGGGCACGTACGCTGGTCCAATTGCGCACGGCCAATGATTTTTATAATGCACTAGGCAATGCGGATAAGATGTTTTATATTATTTTCGTTATTGCTTTAAATTGTGTGTGACAATGACTTCCGTGATTAATATAGGGTGGGTCACTGGAATATAACAATTTTGATATTAAAGTTAATACCAATGTAACTCAAATATATATATATATATATATATATATATATATATATATATATATATATATATTTGTTTTACGGAACAATAACATATACAATGCTATTCATCCCAACAGAGCCGTTTTTGTCTTCAGCCTCTTCCTATGTGTACAGCATATTATTTCAAATGTTCTCTTTAATTTTGTAATACTGGCATAGATGCTTTGCACCGCTCTTCGAGCCTTGTTGATTGCTACAGGTGCAATTGTTTTCTTTAATGTTACCTCATGTTCTTGAGTTCCTAAATGTGTCTAGGTTTATTAATGCATAATTGAGGCTGCAGATAGTTGGAGTGGAAAACGTGTCGACCATGGAATGTCTCCTCCGTTAGATGTCACACGACCAGAAAACATTTGCTCAAGCAATTTTTTTTTAATATATGATATTGTCCCATCCTGCTGGAACCATACCCTCTCGAGATTTATTTCTCGATAATTTTATCGTAATCTCGCAAGGAACAGTATGATGAGGTGAAGCATGGAAATGGCGATGCAATACTTGCTTCGTAAACAACTAACTTGGCATTCTGGTTTCCACCACAAAGAAACGGTGCACAGCAGTCCACAACTCCATTTTAACTTAAATTAGCGTCCATTATGATAGTGCGAAATACATTATATCGACTTCGAGCCTAAATGATAGTATTGTCAATCTATACTAGAGAAAAGAATCGTGCCGTGTGTGTTGAAAAATATGGTCAGATTCCGCAGCGAGCTTTGTAATAGATTGATTAAAAGTGTCAAAAAAATGAGAAGCCGAAAAGAAAAACGGTACTATTATAATAAATTGGATTGTATATCTTATTGTTCTGTAAATTAAGTAAATATTTTACTTAGATTTCATATTGTTAATTTCAATTTCAAAATAGTCATATTCCCGTGGCCCACCCTATTTAAATCAGGGAAGTCATTGTCCCACACATTTAAGGCAACAACAGAAACAATATAAAACGCATTATGAAAATCATCGGCCATGCACAATCGACCCAGCGTACGTGCCCGTCATCAATTCAACTTTGCGGCTATCACGATATAGACTTCGATGGCCCGAAAAGGCCAGCCACCATGTCACCGAAGAAGCTGTCGCCGTTCACGTCTCGCTGACTCATTGGAACAACGGCCACGTCTCCATGACCCAGGGATTCCGCCAGGATTCTTGGTGTGTGGGGTAAAGTCAAAATTGATAGGATGTAAGTGGAATTTTGCACGGGTTCTATCGAATTTTGACGGTATTTTTTAATTTGGGGGTGCTCTCGAAGATTTGGGGAGTGACACCCCCACAGGGGGTCTGACGGAATCACTGCTAAAGCCGAGAAGGTTCAGCGGCTACTTGCTTATGAGGTTACTTATTTAACCTCTAAATCCAGGGGTGATTGCCTTACCTGCTTGGAAAGTCACAATAGGTAGGGGATGTTACAAATAGGAGTTAAGTAAGGGGTGACCTGAAGAAAATTTATGGGGGACATTATTTATAGAAATTGGAATGTATCTGAGTTCAACCATTCGTGGTAATAAGAATACCCTGGGAGTTCCTTTCGTGGGAAGATCTTGCCAGCTAGACATTTGTGAAAACAACTCCTCACGAGTCCACAGACAAAGACGTTCGATTCTCTAAATTAGGAAAACTCTGGCGTGTCAGTGATGTGGAAAGCCGAATGAGAATGAAGTATGAAAAAGAAATGTGAATGTTGAGAGGCGAAAAGATAGTAAAAAGGTGAAGAGCCTGAACGATAAGGGCAAGAATAAATACGAAGGGAACGTGAAATCTGCTAAACAGCTCATAAGTCATGGCAATGCTCTAACTGCAAAAAATCAGAATGGATCGAACGCTTTGTCAAAACAACCGAATTGTATTCATTTTTGACTTTTAAGCATCCATGACTCAGGACGAGTGACAAATTAATATTTGCGTATGCCAGAGCTGAAACGGAGTCAAATTTGCGACACCATTGCTGCAGAGCTCAGAACAAGTTGTTCTAATTCTACCTGCTGAGTTCTCAAAATATTACCATACATTCCCAGGGTTTTCTTTAGTTTCCTTAGACGAATGCTGGTTGCTACCTCTTCATTACCCTATCCCAGTGTAAGCCAAAACTGCGTATAGGGCATAGATGAAATAAATTCAATTCTATTAGTATTCAGTTCTTAATACGCTTGTATATGATAGAAATATATCCACTGTATCCTTACAGGTTGCAATTTGTAAAATATGTATAGTTACCTTCATGTCTTGAAAGTGACGTCCTCCAGGTGAACACCATTTCGAAATTGATATTCGGATAATCTGCTATGTCGTCCACTGCATATCTCAATAGGAACATTTCTCAATTCAGTGTATATGTTGTTTCTCAGCTCTGCATCGACGTGTGGACAACTTTCGTACACTTTCAGTTTATTAAGGTACCCCCACCGTAAGTAATCATAAACTGTCAAATTTGGTTGACCGGGAAGCCACGAAATGTCAACACTCGTTCAAAGTATGAGTTTTGCGAAAACCCGGCACAAGACTTTCGTTAAAATTCGCGCACAGTAAGACGTAGACGTCTTGCTGGAGCCAAACTAGTTAATTTGAAGGAAAGTGTGAAAGTTCAGGTGCGAGGAATGTGTTAATTATGTCGGCAAATGGTACGTGTTAATCATGTTTCCGTGGTTGCTTGTCCGTGCTCATTTTCAAATAGAAAGGACAGATTATTTTCACTAAGGAAACTGCACGGCACGTTGTGACTCTCTGACTGCATAACGGCCGTTGATGCATTCACAGGGAGCTGATACACAACACCCGTACTGAAATCAGAAACATTGCTATTAAGAAGTTGGAACGTGTCATGACGGTATCCATCACAGATTACCCGAACCAAAACGGGCGTAGGTCATAGTGCTCTTACCGCCCATACAATTCACTTTATCTTATCTTTTTCATCAGAGCGTCAACGTCGAAATAGTGGTCACCTGCAGGATGTCATTTTCAAAACATGAACTTAACTTTGCATATTTTCAAATCACAATGTAACAAGGTGCAGTAGATGTATTTATATTTTAATAATAAAACGCAGTGTCAGTTGCGTTGAATTAAAAAAAAAGTTTTTATGCCACATTCTCTATCCTCAAATATCTTAGAGTTCGTTTGGGTGAGAGCTAATATTATAGCGGGGATATCTTTTTTTATGCAAACCTTTGGAACTAAACGTATTTGCACGCCTGTGTCACAATCTATTTCGAAACCAATTTTACAAATGTCTTGTCCATCCATTGACTGCAGTCTATTTGTTATATTTTACACGTTATACGATTGCCATAGAGATGATTTTGTAAACAATACAGTTCCCTAACTGAAGGAAATTGGATACAAATATATTAAACGTTTGCAATGCAGAAACAGGTTGCAAAATCCTTGTGGGCACTGGCAGTAGCGACAGATGCGACACCACCACAAAACTCTACTTTGGCCCATCATTTGCGATACTGTTCTGATCCATTGTTTAACAGTGTTTTTTGTTGTTCTCGGCAGGTCAAATTTGCGACACCATTGCTGCAGAGCTCAGAACAAGTTGTTCTAATTCTACCTGCTGAGTTCTCAAAATATTACCATACATTCCCATGGTTTTCTTTAGTTTCCTTAGACGAATGCTGGTTGCTACCTCTTCACTACCCTATCCCAGTGTAAGCCAAAACTGCGTATAGGGCATAGATGAAATAAATTCAGTTCTATTAGTATTCAATTCTTAATACGCTTGTATATGATAAAAATGCAAACCCAAAATAAATACTCAGAAAGTAGAGAAAAGTATAATTATGCAGTAGAAACGTAATTTTTAACTCAAAGATGTATTAAGTAATATTTTGTAAATATCGACATGTGTTTAAAAGTTAAAGTGGTATTTAGGAAGAACGTTCATATTTCTTTCCTTCTTCAGCTATGATGTTGCAAATGATGCCTTCTGAGAACGAAAATTACCAATGTTGAACGATGATTCGGAACAGTTGTCGCAAGTGACGGGGTGAAACTGGAATTTCGGAGAGTATAGTATCTGACGGTGACGCAAATATAGTGACATCGGGGATATTCCTACCACTGATTTGATAGTATCGAGTGAGTTCTCCAACGTCTTTCTTGCGCGAGTTTCCTTTTTACCAATATCAACAACTAAATAAGTCTTGCAACGCATCCATCTTCAACTTAGCGGCAGCACCGCTCGTGTAAATAGTGCTAGAGATAGTTTCAATAGCCACGTGTAGACATAGAGAGAAGGGAGCGGTTACTTGCTTGTAAAACCGCCGCATTTTCTCCTTTCGTATAGAAAAGTTCTCTTCAACAAGCTTTTCATTATGTTCGCTCCCAACCTGTGGACCAACAATTTCTGCTCATCACATGATTTTTTTTTTTTTTTTTCGTGAATTGATTACTTTAGTTAAAATGTCCTTTTGCTCAATCTCGCTGCTGTTAATCAACATGGATAACTAGCTGCAAAAAGTCGAGAGAATGTTGTACCAAAATTTTTCCTATTTTAAATGCATTCAATGTTCATTTTGTATGAAACTATTTAGTTAGGAGAATTTACGAAACTTAAGTTACTAAATTCATCAATTATTGGCTTATCTTTCAGGGACTTCCCTTGTGCCGTTTACAAATATTTGAATCAGGCCAACTTTTCCTTTAAGAAAAGTTGGACAATGAAATTTTAATTCTACAATCTTCTTTAAATGGTAATTATAAAGAGCTATATTGTGTAATATACAGTATATTTTGCTTTTCTTCAAAATACGATTTCAAGGTTTATGTTATTTTTTCATCATTTCTTTCAAGTAGCATTACCGATTTTCAGAACTTCTGCTCTTATATGGACAATGGTAATGGAAATAAAATATATCGCTGAGAACCATGGCCGGATTTATGCATAGGTCCACTAGGCCCGGGCCTAGGGGTGTACCTTTCTGAGGGGAGCACTTTACATGGAAAAATTAAAATTTGCTATTTAAAATGCAAGACGAAAACAATATTTAGGAAAAAATATTAAGAGAGAGCGCCAAACACTGTCACCTTTGAATCGCCTGGCCCCTCGTAAAGAACTGACTTCAGGTAACTTAAAGTTAGGTTAATTTACATTAGAAATAGTACAACAAAGATTAGAGCTTATATTTTATTCCTATTTTTGTCTTTGTACACACCAAAATCACTATTACATTATTTTCTTTAGTTCGCAATGGTTCGTGGTGTCCTCAAATCTTGCAACATTAATTTAACTCATTTCCCGACGTCATATAATAATGAAATTTTGCGCAGTACCGTAAGTCCGGTGACAACACAATATTCCATTGTTGCTTTCATATATTTTTATAATTTTTTAAAGCATATCTGATTATTTTTTAACATTATGCATAAATACTAGCCTGCAATGTATTTGCGTTTGACTGGTTACAGAACACCATAGGATTTGGGTTAAAAAATAATAAAAAGTTTTAAAACACATAGTTTTCTTAAATAATTCGTACTAAAAAGTCAAAAGTAATTTTGTTTATGCATGACTATAAAAAAGAAAAGTATGGTGCGCACCAATTGAAGAATGTATAAAGTGACTGTATATGATAGAGCGTCGCTGTCATTTATACCTCTGCTAATGGGCAAGAGGTACTTTGTGTTAAGTATGCATGAAGGTGTAATTTACGCTAATTTTTGCTTATGAGAAAACTAAGTATCTTTTCGGGTCCGCAACGGGTAGGTACCGTTCGTTCAAACCCTGCTGCCAATCGTTCTGACTGACGTTTCCCTTTAGTTTCCTTCAGTTTCATTAGACAAAGGTCAGTGATGATACCTCAACTAAGATACCGGCCGCTACCCTCCCATACCCTATCCTGGTCTGATCCAAAGATGGATTTAAAGAAATTGATTTTTTTAAATATCTTAACATGTCTTTTATGACAGAATAAACAAACCCTAATTTTCTCCTTAACTTTACTTTATATCTTCAGGAGATGAATATTCCCGGAGATGGTGTTTAAAATTCAAAGGGCTGCTCACGTATTATACGTATCGAATGAGTTTCTAGTGTCGCTTTTGTCCATTCCTAGGGGTTGTGTAACTTTGAAGTTGCTAGTTCTTAGGGGCGACGTATTGGCGGGTGGACCGATCTATTGACTAACACATACTATCCTACATAAAGAGAAATGGCAAAGAGGATGAATCAATAAATGCTAAATAGCGAGAAGAAAATACGCGTATGATGACTTTACCATTCTTTAGTTTATTTTAAACTTAAAGTGATTTTGTATATACTTATATGATATAAGCTTCTTATGTGCTTTGTGTTTTGTAATGTAATTATAATTTTTAGGTTTTTTTAAACTTTATAAATATATTTAGAAAATTTTAATGTTTTGTATTGTAATTGTTAATTTTTAGATTTTTTAAAAATTTATATATATATATATATAGAAAACTTTAAAGTTTTTTATTGTAATTGTTATTTGTTTTAATTTTTCCTCTAGAATACTTTATAAACATATTTAGGAAATATTAGTATTTTGTATTGTGATTGGAATTGATAATTATTAGATTTTTTAGATATGTTCTTCTTAAAAACTTAATAAAGGTATTTAGGAAATTTTAGAGTTTGTAATTGTTGAAATTGAAGACATTGCTGAAAGAAAGGCACATAGCGCAAAAACGCATTTTTGGCAAAGATGTAGGTTGAACATTACCAAGAAGTTTGTGAAAGAATATATATATTGTATAGTGAAAATAGTGTATGCATGTTATGTGCCCTTTTTCCGGCAATAAAAGATTTCATGGTGCCACAGCATAAATTGCTAGAGCTAGAAAAACGAAATTTAGTATGACGGTACATCATCAACAGTAGATTAAGAAAATATTACAAAATGTTGAAAAAGTCGCCATCTTGGATCCAAAATGGCCGCGAAAATGAATTTTTCATCAAATACACAGCCTAAACGGCTAGAGCCAGAAAAACGACATTTAGTATGACTACATCATCACCAGTAGATTAAGAAAATATTACAAAATGTTTAAAAAATCACCATCTTGGTTTCAAAATGGCCACAAAATCATTTTCAACATCGTTTGAGCTAGAGACGAAATTTGGCATAAAGGTGTATTATCAAAAGTAGTTGAGAAAACAATTACAACAATTTGAAAAAGTCGCAATCGTGGATTCAAAATGGCCGCCAAAAGCATTTTCCACACCGTTCTATAGCTATGGCAATAATTTCTCCCATTCAGATTCAATCGAAAAGAACGTCTTTTTCCCGGTGACGGGCTAATTTCTAATTCGCTTGTTTTTATGTGTGATCTAACTAGATCAAAGTTTCTCTCACACTGTGTAAATGATTGGCCTCTGACGGAAAATATGTGAAGAAGTTCTACATCAAACACATTGCTGAACCATGAACAAAACTTGATCATAGTCGAGTTGAGGTTTTGTCCGCCAGCTGGGTCCGAAAGCATGACGCGCGACAGTGTTCTTGCGGAAACTTCTCTACATATTTATCTCTATCAAGTTAACGAACAAAGATATTGACTTGAAATTTGCAGGATATATAGAAATAAACACGTCGTATCGTTTAAAGTGATTATCGGGAAAAGGGAACATAGGCCTATGTGCTCTTCTTCCGGCAATGTCCTCAATTGTAAATCTTTCACGAAACTGTAATGTGCCATTTGTGATGCTGGAAAAAAAAAGTAGAATTCAAAAGCGGCTGAAGCTAGAATTCTTCTTAACCCGCATAAAACCCGTGAATGAAATGTAATAACAATATTGTAAATAATAAAATTGAAAAATAGTTTTATTACCTTTCGTTGAGTGTAATGAACATATTTTCTACAAGTAGCCTGCAGTAATTTAATTAAAATTGCTCGTTGTATTTAATGAAATTATTTTATTGTTATAATATTATTGAAATGTATTTTGTAAATAACCACATTACCAGATTTAAATAATTATTATCTCGTTATTATTATTAATGGCTAGAAGACGGAGGACAGTCATTTGTCAAATTGTGAGGGTAGGAAGGGTAAAAGGACGGAAGTGGTGAGGCTGGAGGGGCGGGGGCGCTGGAAATCATGAGCCTAGGGCGCCTATATGTATAAATCCGGCCCTGCTGCAAACTTATTTTAGTGGTTCTGCAACCAAATAATTTTACGTCATTTCTGTGATACCAAAACTCAAGAACCAAACTATATGACATTATCGAGAGACCATGATTGTTATTCCTATCTATGTTGCGCCTATTCTTAACGCTACGTGTCACGAACAGTAAAAAAAAATCTCGTCTTCAGTTATACCTTTCTTTAAATACGGTATAATCTTTCTATGTCTTTCGCTACCTACCATTCAAGTTCACATCAACTTACGAATTTGATTTTCTGAAGTCTACTAACTAAGAGATTTATTGTTGCACCAAACAACTTCTCTTTCAAATGATTCTATGTTTTGATATCCCAAAACAAATTCATGAGTCATGAGTTCATATCATATAATTTACACGGTTTGGGAGCAATTCTATATGGATATAACAGAAGGATGAAGTAGTTTGTCAACAGCAATTATGAAAGAATTGTGCCTTTAGCTCAAGGTAGCTTAAGAACTCACCTGCCAGCAATAGCCTTCCTTGTTAGGTTCATCCTTGATATCTCCCTCGTACGGTCCTAGCTTCACTCCTTTGGGAAGAGGAGTTTTGGTCCAAACACCATTTCCAGCGTTACGAATCATTGAAGGACCAATTTCTAGTTGAGGGGGGACTGTTTTATCTGCTCTCAGAGGGTTGTCTTCGTCAGTGGGAACCTGCAAACGTAAGAAGGGCTATTATTATATATTGTAAGAGCATTAATATAGGAGTAGTTGTAGTTGAAAATAGGAGCAGTAATTTTTCCTGTTAAAGAAGCAATTTCAGCCCCTAACAAAACTGATTAGTAGAAGCAGCTACTAATGAACTATTTACAAGGTACCAAGGAAGGAAGCTTTTGGGATGTACTTGAAATACGGAAGAGGCTAGAGGAGTACTGATGTTAGATTATTCTCTAAAATTGTGGTTAGGATTAATGTAAAAATATTTTAGATAGAAATGCTCAAAAACATATTTCTAATTTCATTAAGCATTGTGTAAAGATCAACTACCATTAACAAACAAATCAAATTGCACTTTTCTAGAAATATAAATTGTTTTGCACAGTCAATTAACGTACAAACTATTACTTAATTCCTTCATTTTACATGGATTGATTTAGATATCATTTTTATACGAGCAAAGTTTTCGTGAGCTATCCATCAAACATTGCATGACCTTATTTGTTGTGATAATATCATTTCAAGAACACTGTGAAAATGTTCTTATCGTATGATGTTTTACGGCTATCAGAAGACTATGGCAGTTACCATTTTCGAAGTGCAGCAACTCAAAGAATAAACCAGGGAATCAAAACCCGAGTAATGACTCCTCAACTTTTCTTCCCTAAATCGTAGCTTCTAGTTTGAATTTCATTTGTTTTCAAATGTAGCTGTTTGATTTTGTCAGTATGAATATAAGCATGAATATAATGTATAGTTAAAATAAAATTAGTAACATACAAGTATCTAATGAAACAAGTATGTATAAGAGAAGCAGTATAAATACCATTAACGGTTTCTTAGAAAGTTCGCTATGTAACCATTTAACATTAGAGTATCACTGTATCATTTTAATGGAAACTATTACCGGCTCTGCTAGTATCAAATAGAAATTAGGTATTTTCTCTTACCTTTGTGTCATTAATAATGAGGAGGGGTCCATGTACTGGGCAGTCTCCTTCCCATTCCTTTTCACAATCATCACAATCTATGAAAAACATTCAGATAAAAATGTTCTTAGAGCTTTTAAGAAGCTTTTCTGTAGAAATTCCAATAATATACTAACACCGTACTTGCATCTAATTATTTTAAAATGCTTACAAAGTATTTTAAACTTCAATTAATATGTGTGACAGAATATGAATTTACATCCTTCAGTAACAACAGGTTAGTACGAAATTATATATATATATATATATATATATATATATATATATAATTCACAGCCATATTCAATTCACTATTGGATGAGGCC
>JAGDQP010003325.1:51825-66572 GCA_022664845.1 Lepisma saccharinum
ACGGAATCGACGAAACCAAAATTGCGCGTGATTGGCTGTTACAGTATCAGGACCATAAACACTATTCACATTTGCAGCCGCCTGGCTTGCGTTTTCGCCTTTATCGAAGAAAAACTGTAAAATATAGCGTATTTTCTCTTTGCTAGTGTCCATTTTGACGCGCGCTCACACAACACTGAGTCAACTCATCACAACTATCTGAACAGTGTTTGTAGTACGCAATCTCATCGTTTGAACGCCATCTCGTTGAACCCGATCGGACTTATACAACGCGAGCTACAGATCACTGAAGCCATCTATTGGCAAAATAATGGATTACTTTTTACTACACCAGATATTTGAATTTCATAATACAAATTTGAAAATCATTCGGGTTTTGGCGATCTAGACAGTTTTGTAGTCGGCTGAAATTTAACGTAAGAATCGCAACGGAACCAAAGCCGACGAAACAGAGCGCAGATACTCAACCAACACCGACCAAATAAAACATCGTGAGCTCGTCAAATTTAAACCGCATGCATGAGTAGCTAAATAAGTCATTGTGTTAAAAATGAGTGCGTAAAGCACGGAATTACTTAAAATAATAAAACTTTAATAAAATAAGTGAGAGAAACTGAGATCCGTTGACGGTTTTCGGCTTAACTAAATTAAAGCTCCATGTCCCCTTACCTAGTTAACTCTCGCATGTTGAAGAATTGACCTTGCACTACGAAATTAACATCGAAACTTGTATTCATGTTGCACAAATAATTTCCACGACTAGCAACATAATTTAGATGTAATAATTTAGGCTCGTGAAAGTCCAAAATACGAAAGATAATTCGGATATACACTGACGTTTTGAAGATATCTTCTCAATGAGCATCCAACGGAGCAATCGAAATCAAGAACGAAATTCCAAGTTCTAAAATTTAATTTACTAGGTAAGGTGACATGGTTCTTGTAAATTTCCACTAATTTCAGACGTTACCTGAGGCAGGAACACTGATCTAAATAAGCATCGCAGATTTAAAATATACTAAAAAAACTATTCGTAACGTCAGTGTCCTGCAACCATACTCGGTTGTAATCTTCTTCAGAATCCTATCTCAACCGCCTTCATCATCGACAAGTGACGTACTTCCGGTGGAAGAACAAAAATAAATCCCAGAACAGATCTCAATTACCAACCAAATATACCTGAATTTTTGGCACACTGAATGAAAATTCATAAACACTATACATCTTAAAACTGACAATAAACGATATATTAATTAATATAAGAAGATAAAAAAGTTTAGCGAGCAAGGAATTTTCTTAGCGGGAAGATTTGCCAATGATATAAACCCACATACTTGAGATGAATCGAGATTTGGTCCTGTCAAAGATGTTGACAATAAACCAATCAGAAAATAAATAACAAAAGGCAGAAGAAGAAAGATACGTCACAAAGTAGTCCAAGAGACAAATCTTTACGCCAAGAAAGCTAAACAAAAGAGAATCAAAATATTAATCCATAGCTCGACAAAAGTAAAAGACGATAACG
Source organism: Lepisma saccharinum (assembly GCA_022664845.1). Lineage (NCBI taxonomy): Eukaryota > Metazoa > Arthropoda > Insecta > Zygentoma > Lepismatidae > Lepisma > Lepisma saccharinum. The sequence continues at coordinate 53,351 of JAGDQP010003325.1, forward strand.
GGATCATTACAGGAAAATCTTTTGGCTTCGAAGATCTACGTCGGAAAATCATAAAATATATAAATGAAACAAATGGAACCGAGCTTCATGGTCGGTTACACACTGGTCACCATTGTTGATGGAATGAATTAATATTCTTCTGTAAAAATAAATATATTTTGTGAGGTTTGGAATCTTATTGTGAACTTGAATTGAAAATAATTATTTCCTACTTAAGTAGGAATCTAGATCTTTTAACGATAGTACTAAGTGACTCATCTAAATTCTAACCCACTTCTAGATGAGATAGAGATTTCCGTTTTTATATTCGCTTCCTTAATATTGGTTTCTACATCGAGAAAAGTAAAAAAAGTTGAAATGTTTCACTCGAAAAAGGGGGGGAAAACCCTACCAGAAGACTTTTATCTTTTTCGAATTTCGAAACCTTTTTCGTTACGGTTCGAAAGAAGTGTCGGAAAGGAGCTTTTGTCATTTTCGATTTTTTTTAAATTATTTTTATTATTTTAATTATTCCCATTGAAACTTTCAAAAACAAATTCCGAAGGACCCAAAATTCAAACCAACTTTTAGATGAGACTTGCGAATTTTTTATTCGCTTCCTCGAGTTCGGTTTATATGGAACCCCTAGGAACTCTTTGCCGAACCCCTGGGTTCCGCGAAACACACTTTGAGAAACGATGCACTAAACCAAAGAATAACTCATTTCCTCCAGCCATGAGGACTTGAAATAACAAATGACAGTATCTGTCATGTTTTTCCACTTCTTCCTTGTTATTGGTAATGAGAACACGTTTTCTATTTTGATAAGAGTCTGTTTTCTCATTATATCGCATACTCAAGAACGAATCATTACTTCGTTGCAATAGCTATGAAGGCCCTTCAATCTCCTAAAATCCTCTCAGGTATTTTTCCATCTTAGGCATTTGGCAACTTCAAATAAACTAGTTAGTTATCTTGAAAAGACGTCTGTTGTAATACGGGAGTAAAATATCTTTAAGACTTCCGGTCCTCATGAGTTGAAGAAATGCACTGTACTTGTTTCAAAACAAGGTTCTGTTAATATACTTTTCATTCTGAACTTCAGCCACAGACGTTTATTTCACGCTGATAACATCAATCAGTGTCCGCCTCTTGTACGTTATATTGGAAGTTGTATCAGCGATTAAACGTTTAAATAACGTGTAATCGTTGAATAAACCTTTCAACGGACAGACATTCAAGTTTCCCGTTTTTATATGTGAAGGGTGTCGGGAGGAAACAAGGAATATCACAAAACAGGTTTATTGAGAAAATCAAGTTTACTTCCTTCATCGCATAATGTTTAAATGGCTAAACAAATATATAATATTGTCTCCTGTAGTCATTTATAAGGTTTTTTCTTCGTTCTTTGACAGTTTTATATTTCCGATTTTCACCAATAAAATGAGCAGCTACGCAGCACAAAATCGATAGAAATGGACATCCCCAGTTTCCTCCCAACACCCTTTATGTGTTCTACTTGGGAACTTAGCAAAGGATGCAAATTCCATTATTATTTTTTTAATATAACTCTGCGACGTTTTTTAACCAATATTAAGCATAAGTTTTATTTTCTTAATCTACAAGAAGGAAACGTAAAACAGACGGATATTGGTGTTTATTGTAGTTCATTGGCGTTCATGAATTAAAAACATAATTGAGATGTCCTAAATTGCCCTCTTACCTTATGCCTATACAAGAATTAAGAAAAATGTAGCAATATAACTAAACAAATTATCTGAAGACTCTTCATCGACTTACATTTTGAAGTAGCTGCCTTACACAACAGCTCTTGGAAACTTCATAAACTGAATTCCGTACTCAAACACTTTTTTCTTCAGACGATGTACATTTATAATGAATATAAGGACACTTTTTCAATTGTTAATTCGAGAAATCTTAGGATTTGACTGTAATCAGACTTTCTCCCCAGTCTCATTAGACAGATAGCGCTTTTAAAGGCTAGTCAAAAAAAACTTCCTAACATTTTTTTGTCTAGTTATCTACAAAGAGAGACAAGCAAAAAGTTTTTAACATCATAGTACCACAGGTCATCGTACCAACTCATGATCAACAGTGGGTTAACGTAATATCGTTAGTGTATAACAATAATTTCCAAAGCTATTAATAGATAGCAGAACTAGCTCCAAATGTCTCTAGTGGAGTCTTTTTGTTCAAGCCTAGAGAGTTCAAACTTTCAGAACAGAAAGTTCATTACACTTTCAAGAGAATGTCTTTGCCATTTTTATCATGTTTACTGTTCATTCTTGAGAAAGCTTCATTGTTATAAGTTTGCATATTCACTACAACAATCAAGCTATTTCACAATGGAAAAAGAAAATATAAGAAAGAGTGTATCCCTTTGAATGGATGTGACTTATTAAAAAAGATCGGTGCAGATGGAACTCCTGAAATGGTTATGAACTTCAAACTCTGGAAGTTTGAACTCTCTGGACTTGAATTTGTAGAAGCAACATTATAATTTCATGCAAAGAAAATAATAAATTATAAATATATGGGGGTAGTGCTGCCATCGTAGCTTTAGATACCCCAGTAGCACACTTACGTTGAAAAAACGTGGATTAAACGTTAATACCGAAACATTATATTAACGTTGTAAATGTACCAAAATGTACGGTTTATTCGACGTTGAATAATGGTTGAGACGAAACGGATTGAAATCAAGAAGTGGACGATGAAGAAATGGGTTCAGTTGGCCAAAATAGAGCATGATTGCTGTCTATTGGTATACACATTTAGCTGCTTTTTTCCCGTTGGTTTCAATCATGTTATACAGAATTAATTTTCAAACAGTAAATTGTCCAACAGTTTGCTGTGAGGTTTGAAACTGGAACGTTCCGCACTCGTCATTAGTATGACACGTTAACCCTTGATCCACAGAGTCACCTTGAGAATCACTACTCTTTTACTATTCCCTTTATGTTACGAAAACGTAAAGCCAATCTTAAATACAATAGCCACAAATCCAGACGAGTCGTTTTACCATCATGTAAGAATAAGAATGCTTTCCTTCTTTCTTTGTTATGTGCATTTTCTTTCTTTAACACTTTGACCATCGCTGCACTATCAAATTTGTATTTCTCAATAAGTTTAATGTATCGCCTTAGAAAAACTAATATAAAGCGAAATCTATGTCATAGATGAAAAGCAAAGTTAAAAACACTTCACATTAACGCCCTATTAACGAAATTGAATATTCGTTGAAATATAGTTTAAAATTCCATTTGTTTTCAGGATACAAATGATAACATGAGAAACGTATTTAATTTTATTATATTCGTTTGTAAGCACAATTTTCATGTAATTAACTTGGCAAGATAATCTAGGGCACATTTCAATATAATAATTTCACATTAACGTAATAACGTCGAAATCAACTTTGCTTTAAAATATAGATTGAAATTCAACGTGTTTTCAACATGCAAAAGAGGACACAAAATTAATTGCATTGAATTACCTTTTAATTACAAATTGTATTCCATTAAGTTAGAAAGAACCCCATTAAACGAAATCTATACCATAGTTGAAAATAGCAGTTGAATCCACGTTGAACTAACATCTTAACAATATCAAGTCTTTGTTGAAATATGATTTATATTAAACGTATTTTTTTCAACCGATAACAGGTAATCAACGAAATAAACCAAAAATCAATGTCTAAAACACGATTGTGAGTTAATGAAAGATCGTTGCTTTACGCTAAAATTAACGGGAAGCATAACTTAAAGAACCTGTCATATTGAATTATATTGTTTCATTCCTTTAAAACGTTAAACTTATGATGGCTCTTCGAAATAATTTTATCATCTAAAGTGTGTATGTTTGTGAGACATAATTAACACATTTGACAAGTAATAGACAAGTTTGGTAAATTTTCAAAAGTCTAAATTAACAAAAAAAAATAGGCGCCCAATGCACTGAAATGAGAATTAAGTCATCACAAGAAAACTTACAAATATAGTCATCATCATCAGGCACTTCTTCCTCTTGATAATTGTGTTTTGGGATATTACGTTTCGGATATCGTCTCTCCTGTTGGGAATCTTCTGCAATAAATACTCCATGTTATTATAATTATACTAAATATATAATTATAATTACACTAAATATGATAATACATTGTAAATATAAATAAATTTAACAGCGGTAGGTAAATATGAACTACTATTTCTAAGATTTCCAGATCTTATGTAAAAATATAAGTAAATATTTATAAAAATTTTAAAATTCCAAAGAAATAATGCAATTCAAGACTAGTGCAAAAAGCTGATTATGATGAGTTTGACTGTGTAATTACCAATGTGTGTAGAATCTGTGATAAAAATAAGGAAAATAAGAGGGGTTCAAATAAAATAAATATGGGATAGATCAATGTCTACTTAAACCTGATTATAGAAAGAATAATGATTTTATCAAGTAATAAACTCGTGATTTCTATACATTATTGTTTTTAATAATTAAAAGGATAAAGTGAATATTTGACAATAACAACAAAAGTTACTGAAAATAAAGAGCTGCCTACCAAACGCTATAAATGCCCTCCACCACCATCCATATATTTAAATGAGGTACTGGAAAAATCATTGTCATCAATTTCAGTGTTTTCTCATCTGTTAATCTTTATTATGGCAAATTATTACATAGGAATCTTCAGTATAAAATGACAGTTCCAATAGCGACTCTTTGCAAAGTTACCATTAAAATTAAGAAATTATAATATTGTTGTAAAAGGAATCAATTAACATTTTAAATGTTGTGTCACTCGACCTATTTTCCTATTTAAAGAAAAAACATTAAATGACACAGAATGGGGAAGCATATTAAGTTGTTCACAATCCCTCCATAAGTCCAATTTTATCGTATGATATGTGGTGGAGAGCATTTACAACGTTTAATCGAGTAAAATATTATTCTATTGATTAAGTTTCAGTTTATATTGTATAAATTTTTCAAACACTATTGCTCCCAAACTGTTTAGTGAAATTACAAAGTGAAAAAGCAGAGTTTTAAACAAGGTCTCATATCCAACGTTGATATTTGAGAAAATTGAATATTTTTACCTCTAGAACGCAGATAATGGAACTGTATTCTTAAATTTGTAGAATGATTCGTCTACCTCAAATCAAAATTAACGTGAAACCAGCGGGTTACGAAATAGAGTGAGAAGTTTTCATTGTCTCACCATATGTATATATGTGAGATAAATTATTTTTAGTCGAACTGCCAGAGTTCAGGTGATTAAAGCGTTGAGTTAGCAATCTGAAGGTCTTAGGAACGACCTCAGCGAGCGCTCATCGCTATTGAGTTTTCCCTCCGTCACACCAGGCAAATGCACCCAGCTTCCCTGGTCCAGGCAGTATCGCCGCGGATTGGATTTAATTCTTTTATGCCCTGGTATCGTCGTGGACTCCGGATTAGTAATGGGTAAGTGGGTCGAACCTCGTGCCCTACCAAAACTGACTGAAGCTTTTCTACTTCCGTTTCACCAGGATGAATATCTGGATAGTATCTTAAGTTAGACCCTGGTTGATACCTTCTACATCCTCTACCTACGCGATCCATGTTTGAACCAATGGTACCAAAAGGCAATAAATAAATTGAAATTCAAAACCAGAAAAATGTCGGGATGGCATCTCCAAATAGGCCATGGTGTACTCCTTCCAATATACTCTCCTCCTCTACTCTATCCTGGCCTGAGCTAGATAAGATAAGATAAAATGAATTGAATGGGCGGGAACAGCCTGAGCTAGAGTTTAGTAAAGGCGGTACAGTGGCATACGTGGTTTTTATCCACGAGCAAAAGTTTTCGAAAAAACTCAAGTTTTTTCATGATAAAGAGAACTAATTATTCAACGTATTTCTGTTTATTATATGAAGCTTCTTAATTTGTAAATGCATAAAAAAAAGCTTCTTTTAAATGAACCTTAAAGTTTCTGCTTTTGGCGCACACTTCTTGATAGTAATCCTTGTAAGAAGTGAACCATATAAATAAAAAGACGAAAATATGAAAATGCCACTTACTTGGATGTATTTGTTTCTTTAGCTTTTCAATGGACCTCTCAAGAGATTTGATTAACTTCTTGTAGATGTTCAACTTCATTGAAGACCTACAAGTGAGAAAATTTCCAATTAATTATAAATATTATTACTAGAAGAAAACTATAGTTTGATTTCAAAAATTTTTAAAAACGAAAATAGTTTTAGTAGCAGTTAAGAAAATTAATAATATACTTATTTCATTAGTGAAATAAATCTACGAAGCAAAATTTCATTTCCCCTCCAAACCGTTTTAGGAAGTATTTAAATGTTTTCTCATTATCGGAGATATTTTCTATATTTAGAGTGTTTTAGTGATTTAGAACAATACGATACTCTACGACGCAACTTGACATCTCATTGTCGGATCCTCCCACTATTAAACGTGAAAACGCCCTTATAGCACACTTTAACTGTATGAATCATATGGAAGGAAAGCAAATACCAGACGATTCTAGCCATTGGTCAGATGGAACTGCGTCCTGGACCCTTATTCCTATAACTCCTAAATAAAGCTTGTCTATGTATGATGATTTTACACATGAAATATGAAATTCTTTAGGAGTTACGGTGGAATTACTCTTTCCGCCACTTCTTGAGGATTTAGAATCTACTTCGTTGTGGCCATACTCAATTCCTAATGCAGCGCCACGTTGTGTCCATCGACGCCATAACCGATGATTGTTTGTTTGCTTACTTAAGAAATAGTTTGTCTGTCGACTTTGATATCAAAATGATCAACCTGTTTCAAGTCAAATTTTCAAAAAGTGCCATCCGTGTTAGCTTTCTTGGGGCAAATAAAATGTAATTAAAACTTAAAAAATTGAAAGGTTTTGGAGGTTGCTAAAGTTTTTGGAGGCTCCAAACTATTCACACGATGCAGATAAGTGAGTATGGAAGATACAAGTGATCCTTGCTGTATGAAGAATCAGCACCTCTGGTGCGTGCTGTAATGTAGAAAAGTTATGAACATAAATTCGAGTCACGTAATGCGTGTGAACTTACCCCGTGTATTGGATTGAATGATATGGTGTATGGGGTTTTTAGACACAATTTTATGTCATTGACACACTTCTTATATAAACATAGAAATGTTTTTTTGTTTGTTTGTTTGTTTTTCGAGATAATATAGGTGCACATTGCAGAATAACAATTGATGAATTTTCAGAGTAGCTAAAATTCTAGAAACAGCAAAGATCCTATTACTGTATGGCAACATGGTACCAATAGTAAGTGGTAAACTTTTATTAGTAATTACATTGAGGAACTACTTTCGTTATGACACAGTGTCTGGACAATAGCCATTAAGTATGTTGTTACATCTGTAAGGTTTAAAATATAACAAATTGACTTCAGTTAGAACTGAACATTCTTATGGGTTCGGTCATCCGCAGACTCAGAGTTTTAACACATAATATTCTTCATGTGTATAAGTATCGAATGTCCAGTTTCGATACAATTACCTCCCAGAGTTTTATGCTGCTTATTCAACACATTGGCACGACACAAATCAAATACGTTTCTAAGCGTTTAATTTTTACGAAGTAATATGTGTATCTAGATAAGGTCCCAGATGTGGCAACGTTCTGTAGAGGTCTGATAGGATTCTGGTCATATTTCATGAGAATATATTTCACGGTCTGAGCCATAGATGCCTGAAGGTCAGAAATAAAATTCAAATTCAAATAAGGACATTTCCATGTCTCACAGTTTTCTTGTCAACTATACCCATTTTTTCAAATCGTCATTTTCTTGTATCAATAGCATCAGATATTGTTTCTTTATTTCTAACAAAATAAAGCAGATACATTTTTTTAAGTGAGGTCTAATTGCAAAATTACTGTCTATATTTGCCATGATTGACATGAAAATCAAGATTAAGAAAATGTATTTATTTCCACCAAAATGTTCTTATCTTTTTTACTTCTTCATGTGTGTCGTTCACCGTGCAATTCTTTCAGTAACTGTGTCTGCTCAGGAAGCTGGCATAATCACGGTTGTCAATCTTAAAAAATAACATTGAATTACCACCGGTCTCCTCTACTTCTTTCGTGTAAGACATAGTAACCAATATTTAACACAGACACAAACACATATTATATATCCAGTATATAATTTCGTATATTGAGATAGCATGTTGTTTAGAATTTTAAACAGTAAGGCTAACTATGAACCTTCCCCGAAACAAAAATATCGCTATTAGAAAGCAAGATTCCCGGACAGCAGTTTTATAAGTTGGTACCCCGTAAATAAACAAAGAAGTACCACCATGATCTTCGTGTCGTCTAAATCGTCTTATTACCTCCAACAATATGGTATAAAGGTCGTGAAAGTTTTGGTTATTATATTGTTGTGAACAGAGATACAAATGAAAACGCTTTATAAATACTAGGACGCATTTTTCTCTTGCGATGTCTGCAGAATTGAGATAGGTGAATGGTTGGCATTTAATGCAATATTTCCCAAATTGAGTCTCATTACCAAAGAAATGGGAAGGGACTTAACAGTCTAGTGTGGTTGAAGCCCTAAGGATATTATTATTCCTATATTCTTTTTTATTATTCTATATTCTACGTCTTATTTTATCTTATTTTGTATAATTATTTTGTCGTTTTTTCGGATTCAGTTCAATCATTCTTTCGTCGCTATATTACTGTCAAATCCTCGATAGCACAGTAAACTTGCAGCAATATTGGAATCCAAGTCTCAAAACTTAAAGCAAGTTTGGCATTGCAAGGCTGCAAACTTGCTAATTGACGGATGCCAAATTTGCTGCAAACTTTTCACGCCAAACTTGCTACAAACCTTGCTTTTTAAAAAAGAACGTTGGTAGACCAACATCGAGCCTGTGGAGTATATTTTACTAGTTCTTTTATGTTACGAAAACAATTTTTGGAATAAAGGCATTTATGTAGACTTTAATTCTAAACTGGGGAAGCTTATATTGATCTTGTGTTAGAGTAGAGCTATGAAGAAGGCTGATTCGTGATTTTTCACAAGCCTCAAGGATATCAAAATGATGTGTACTTTACTGTTCGGGTCAATAAGAACTTTTTTCTTCATACTTATAAATATTTGCTCCTGTTTTCTTTAGTTTGGCATTTTTCAACATGTTACACAATTTTTACAACTGTACGCATTTCCCGGAAATAAGTTAAACAATTCAAGTCAGATAATCACTCTTTTTCTTTCATTATACGCAATGCAAATACCAAAAACGCAACGTGTCATCGACTAGAGCAGTACAGTATACACCTTACACATTATTATGATTTTTCTAAAGAGACTCGCTTGCGTAAAATCAACTAAGCAGGCTTCACAGCTCTAAAACAGGATCAATGAGCTTTCATAGTTTCGAATTTCACCCTATATCAGTGCATTTACTTAAGAAACCGACTTCGTAACATAAAAGGACTAGTAAAGTAGGAGATATTTAGGAGTGGCACTATAAGGCAGTAGCTAGAGTGACCGACTACGAACAAAACTAAAGATCCTAGGTTCGAGCCCCAATACAGACATTAGACATCTTTTTCCGCCACAGGCTTGATGTTTAATAAGACAAGTTTGTAGCAACTTTAGCGTGCACAGCTTGTAGCAAATTTCGCATGTGTCAACTAGCAAGTTTGCAGCAATGCAATGCCAAACTTTGTGCAAACTTGCAAGGCTAAACCTTGTACAAACTTACTACAAGTTTGGATGCTATCTGGGATTTTGCTAACATCAGTTCAGTTATACGTTTGTCATTCTCAAATATGTATTTAATTAATTAGTATCGTTACTACAGAAGAAGCGTTCTGCGCAATCTTCGAATGTGTGTTTAATTCTAATTGAGCCTCGTTACCATGGAAATGGAAAATATTCTAACATTTTAATTGTGATTAGAGCATTAAGAATATTTCCCTGCACAAGTTAAGTTTGATTCCAATCGGATTCATTGTTCCTACGTAATGCTAGAATATATGTTTAATAATACAGTCTCGTTGCCATGGAAATGGTACTACCTTAAGAGTGTAGTTTGGGCTGATCCCTACATAAACATACAAAGTTTGAAGCAAACTGGTCTAGCCCATGGAGGAATTCGAAAGGAGACGCTCAGGCTGCCAAATTGTGAAGCTAAAAATGGTCGCCCGTCAATCTTGCAGTGCGCCATCCGCCATCTTGCGTTTAGAAGAAAACCACGAAAGTCCTATTGTTTTCTGTACAGTTCATCATACAGATAATATGTACATGAAATTCTAAATCTGATGTTATTGCACTTGTTCATTAGGGAACGTTTAAATTAATTCCAGTTGCGCGTGAATGGAAAAATTCTTGAAAAACACTGTACAATGAAAAATATCGATACCTGTAGCCGTTATCAGTGTAAGACTGCTTGTTACCCAGATTAAAAGATCCTCGAAAAACTGATAACACAGGATCTTTTTATATACCTTATGTAAATGACATTAAAATCAGTAAGTACTGATGAAAAGACAAGGAAATAATATTAATCACGTACTAAAAAAAAATCAAAATATCGCCCACATGAACCACCAAACCACCGTAGCTAAGTTAGTAGAGCGTTGACTTAGCAATCGGAAAGTTCTCGGAACGATGCCAACGGCCACCCATTATGACAGGACTTTTTGTCACACCATGCAAATGCCGGATTGTAGTTTCCTCTCTGCTATCCTTTCCCGGTCTGGGTGAAAATTGCCTAAAGGTCATAAATAAAAATTCAAAAACTCGTCAAAATTAAATGTGACATTATTACAGAGAAGAAATAAAGTGACAGGTTCCGTGAATTTGAATTTTATTAATGGCCTTTAGGCATCTAAGGTTCAGGCCGAGATAGGGGAGGAGAAAAGGATTCGGGAAGGTGTCGGCCAGGGCTTATGTTGAAGGTACCATTCCGGAATTTGACTGGTAAGACTGAGGAAAAGGTCCCTTCCCGTGCATTCACTATATCCACCTGGGTAGCCGTAATCAATACGGGGTTCTTCTGCGAATGCGACGGAATTCGTTAATATTGAAAAAAATTAAGCTTTTCCGTCTCGAATTAATGGAGAATAAAGCAGAAATGTCGGTGAAGAGGGAACTATTTGCAGTAGCGGAAGGGCGGAAATTAGATACTTGAATTTTATTTATGGCCTTTAGGCATCTAAGGCTCAGGCTGGGTAGGGGAGGCGCAAGCATACTGGAAGGTATCAGCAAGAGCCTAAGTTGAAAATGCCATCCCGGCATTTGCCTGGTGTGACTGAGGAAAAACCTCAGTCAGGATGTTCGGCCGCAGGGATTGAACCCACCACTTCCCGAATGCTACGCCAACGCTCTACCACTGAGCTACGGCGGCTCGGCGCGGTGGAGGGAATTAGAATGTGTCCGATATGGCGATGGCAAGATGCAATGGATGAGACATAATATGGCTTTAATTAACCCACCTTACTTTCTCAGCATTATTTTGTGTCAATGCATGAATTTCTCCCCGCCTTTGTCGAGACGTGCCTTCGAAAAGCTTCGTTCATTTCGAAAAGATTTGTTGTAATTTAGTCTCTCATTCACCTGGTACATGACGTGCAAGTCTATATATACAGGGTGTTCCGTAATTCCTATGACAGCGTTTGGGAGTTGAAAGTAGACATCAAAACAAACAAAAAACTATATGGACACAAATCGCAAAGCGGCGTCCTTTACGAGTTATGGGTGTGAGAAATTTGGCGGTACGGAACTTTGAGACGCTATAGCACAAAGACGAATGGCCGTGACACAGGCGGCGTGGAATTTCATAAAGGAAGTCATATGCGTTGTATCCAAAAATATCAAAATCAAAACCCCAGAACAATTGCGCAAGGGATTCCCCAAAGGAAGTGAGGGACTCCCGCTTATGTTTGCAAATAAAGATCGGTGAAAATGAGCTGGAAAGGAAAGAGTATGTAATATTAAAGTAGAATTCGTCTGTGCCACTTCTATAGTGCAAACAGAATCAAAGATATGGAGAATTGTGGGTTTGTGATGAGTGGTTGCATAACTACCAGTAAACAAGTTGAAAGTGTATAACGTTTTTGAAATGTCACATGAAAGATAGTTGGTTTGCTGAGGGTTCTACGTACATGTGAAACACGCAAAAGCAGTACAAAACGTAGTCTTATTATTGATCTGTGTGAGTAACAAATGATACTAGTAGTATTAAGCCGAGAATCATTGTGCAAAATGTGACTGGACTCTATTCATGTTACATAATAATCACAGTTTGTTACCAAACCACCCTGGGTTGCTCGGAAAACAACTGGCATCCATTCAAACCATGCAGCTAAACTCTTGGCTTGCTGCAACTCTACTGGGTGTACCTGAAACACATTTACAGTAGACTGTCCTAAGTACATACTACGGAAAAAAGTCACACATATCATTCAAGACAGGCATGTGGTATTTGTGTTTGCGATGTACGCTATCTACATTAACAGAGAACGTCATTGAGTGACATGCAAAATGAATGAAGCACTTTGTGTGTCTGCCTGCCACGCGGTAGATGTGTCCGAACCCTACTGCGACCGAACATCGTGACGGAAAGTTTCACTGGTGTAGGTCATTCTCACCAGACAAATGCTGAGATACCTTCTGTAAGGTCAGGGCCGTTGCTTTCCAAATCGTGGGCCCTTATCTATGACACATTATTGAATTGTAGATCAACTTTAATTTACGTATGAAGCTTTGATCTTGTAATTAAATATACAAAAACATACACAGATGTATTCGTCAGTGCTTATAAAATATTGTATCACTCTCCATAGAGAGGAGTATACCTATCTTCAAGAGTGAACATCGCATAATGAAAAATAACAAGATTTCCCCCAAATATACAAAATCTAATAAAATATAATGAATAATACTGACATTTCCTTTCGTCAGTTTTCTTGTAATTAACGAAAAAATATGAAAAAAATATTAAAACAGTAAAATTCTTCTCTCTAAATTCTCGAATTAACACAAAATACGGCATAATGAAATGTGCAGAAAAACTTTTAATTTTCTCCTGCGATCAATTTGTATAAAAAATTTATATTTGGATAGAAGTTCTTTCTTTCACTTAAATGTGACACTAGGAGACCTCTTGTTGCACCTGATAGGAAGATTTTGTTGGATTGCGCTTTCTACTTAATACATACGC
>JAGDQP010003325.1:66582-95263 GCA_022664845.1 Lepisma saccharinum
TTTTAAAAGTATTATTCTGTTTTTGTGCTAATTGTGTTATGATTGATATTCGGCCAAACACCTCACTCTACTTATATGATAAAACGGAATAATATTAGTACCTCTCTGTACATTCAAATGCAAGACAACTCGTTACTATGCTAAAATTCACATAAAAACATAAAATTGAACTGATCATTTGCACATCTGTGCATACAGTACCTCAATTTTATTCCAAACGCAATATGGTGTACCGCGATGCTTACAATCGGGACGGCGGCCATTTTCAGCTTCAATTTGTTTTCGAAGTACGGGTACGAATGGACGTTTCCTTCTAATTTAATTCCTCCGAGGTCTAGCCATACTCACTTGAGACGAGAGTCAAAACGGTAATAACCTGGACGTTCTAATACAGCTGAAAGTCGGAAAGTTGTCACTTCTAGTAAATACTAATTTTAGATAGAATATGTCCAACAGTTCCTGTTTGATGCGTGTAAATATGTTGTTGTTTTTTCAAGTAGCATTCCTATAACTATATAATTTGTTGTCAATCTCAAATCTATAAAATCCTCCTCCAGAATAACTACTATTACTGTTCGAAAATTGATTATCACCGGTCCTCAAATATCGGAGAAAATATATTTGGAAAATGTATAAAGTGAATGTTTAAGAGCGTCGCTCGCTCTTCTCAATTGGGAAGGAGAAACCACTTAGAACATTAAAGGAAAGTACCTTGCATTATTTTCTTAAACTTTCACCTCATGTTGTGCCTTAGACCTTTGGTCCAGTTAATGAGGGCATATAGTAAGAAAAGTGTGAAGAAATGTTCATTGCCGTATACAGAAAGCTCTAATGCAAATATCGAAAAAGTATGTTTTAGCTAAACTCTTGTTATTGGTTTTGCTTCGCGATTTTAGTTTCTATACGATTATAATTTTCAGCTGTTCTGGAACGCACAATATAAAATATTAATTTAATATTTATAAATTAATGTATTGCATTACCTTTCACCGTCACTTGGAGAAAACCCTTTGAATCCATCCTTTTCACCTATGGTAGAAGAGTCTTCGGGTTCATTCACGGGAAACTAAGGGAAAAGAGTCAAAACAACCATCAAAACTTTCAAAGGGTAGATATGTTAGGTTATATCAATAAACTGTTCCAATGTAACTAATCAAGACGTAGACTGTTGCTAACTTAGAACCGCACTTTTTTTAAATTACACGTTGTGAAAATAATATAGGGAAAAGTTGAACAAAACAAGGAGGTATAATTTTACTTGACTGTAATAGAAAACAAATAATCAGAATGATTTTTGACTTGATTGAAACTTTCATCCTTCTACTTTACAGAGATATAGTTAAATAGTTTTCTACTGGAAATGTAATATTACAAAAAGTAAGTTTATATCCATCTGTCCAACCGGTATGATTAAATGGGATAGTCATTTAAATCAATAATAAATTTCATCACATATCCAAAATCATTAATATAAAACTATAATATATGTTTATGAATTCAGAATCCATGAGAACATTGAAAATAATATAGGAAGATAATGTTTCAGTAAATAAATCTCTGTGAAAGATAGTTGAAAAATGTAATTTTTGTTAAGATACAAAAATTAAAAATAATTTTGAAATTTTCCGAAATAATGTTGTTGTTTTTTTTTATCGTTATATAAACCATTTTTAATTGTTTCGGAAAATACATATGTAGAATCTCGATACAAGTAATGAGCCCCATTTTGTCAAACAACTTGCCTCTCCATTTTGTCCAACTGTCTAAGTTTTAAGATTTCAAGATAGCTCTTCTCAGCAAGTTGCACAAGGTCAAATAAACTACCACTATATAACACCTAAATAACTCTTAAATTAAGGTTTTCAAACCAGACCAGCCTAATCCTCTCTTTAGATTTTTACATCAAGGTGTTAAAATATTACAACAAGTAAAAAGGTACTTGGATTTTGGAAGTAATTTTATAATGTTCTATAGAACAGAACGGTTATTCTGCCGGTAATACTTTACGGTTGCGAAAGTTGGAGCAAGACCCTAGCAGATGAACATAAATTACGAGTGTTTGAAAATAAGGTTCTGAAAAACATACAGGTCCGAAACGAGACGAGGTTACTGGGGAATGGACGAGACTGCATAACGAAGAACTTCACGGGCTTTACGACTCACCCGATGCTGTAAGAATAATGAAATCGCGACGACCAAGGTGGGCAGACCAAGGTTGGTAAACTGGAAGGAAAGAGACTGTTAGGAAGACCGAGATGACGTTGGCTGATAATATTAGAGGGGATCTTCGAGAATTAGATGTTTGTGAAAGATAATTGTCTTGATCTTGCTCAGGATAGAATCCTATGGAGAACGTTTGTTACTGTGGCGATGAACTTGCGAGTTAAGCCATAGAGTACATAAGTAAGTACTTTTATAGTCAGTACATAGTTAATGGAATGTAATCTAAAATACAAAAGTTATGCAAACAAAATATGTCAAATGTGAAAAATATTAAAGCATTTAAAATGCTCTTCTTTAAAAGCAGTAAAAGTTGGTTATTCTAGTATGGTTCAAAACCTTTCAAATAAGGCGAGGTACTTATATTTCGCGGTCCAGTGTTAACAAATCCACAAATGAGCAACAAATTTGGTGTTAAAAATAAATTGAAGCGTAGAAAAATATATCTGGTGTAGTAAAAAGTAATCCATTATTTTGCCAATAGATGGCTTCAGTGATCTGTAGCTCGCGTTGTATAAGTCCGATCGGGTTCAACGAGATGGCGTTCAAACGATGAGATTGCGTACTACAAACACTGTTCAGATAGTTGTGATGAGTTGACTCAGTGTTGTGTGAGCGCGCGTCAAAATGGACACTAGCAAAGAGAAAATACGCTATATTTTACAGTTTTTCTTCGATAAAGGCGAAAACGCAAGCCAGGCGGCTGCAAATGTGAATAGTGTTTATGGTCCTGATACTGTAACAGCCAATCACGCGCAATTTTGGTTTCGTCGATTCCGTGCCGGTAATTTTGACGTCAAAGATGTACCACGCACTGGAAGGCCACGTGTCGAAAATGTCGATAAAATCATGGACATTGTCGCGTCCGACCGTCATGTAAGCACTGTTTCGATTGCCCAAGAACTAAACATTGCACAAAAAACCGTGTGGAACCATTTGCATAAGGCTGGATACAAAATGAAGCTTGATGTATGGGTGCCACACGAGTTAACGCAAAAAAAACTCATGGGCTGAATTTCCATCTGCGAATCGCTGCTGAATCGCAACAAAAGCGACACATTTCTGAAGCAGTTGGTGACTGGTGATGAAAAGTGGATCACTTACAACAACGTCACGCGAAAACGGTCGTGGTCGAAGCGCGGTGCGCCGGCGCAAACGGTGCCCAAGCCCGGATTGACGGCCAGGAAGGTTTTGCTGTGTGTTTGGGATTGGCAGGGAATTATCTACTATTCCCTACGGCCAAACCCTTAACTCGGAACTATACTGTCAACAATTGGACAGTCTGAAGGCAGCAATCGCCCAGAAGCGGCCAGCTTTGGCCAATAGGAGAGGCACCAGGACAACGCCAGGCCACACACATCGATAGTGACTTGCCAGAAGCTCCGGGAGCTTGGTTGGGAAGTTCTTATGCATACACCTTATAGTCCGGACCTAGCACCGAGTGATTACCATCTGTTCCTGTCCATGGCGAACACGTTTGCTGGTGCAAAATTCGCGTCAAGGGAGGCTTGTGAACATCGACTGTCTCAATTTTTTGCCAATAGGGACAAGGGCTTCTATGAGAGAGGCATCATGATATTACCTTCCAAATGGCAACACGTTATCGAACAAAACGGCGCATATGTGACCTAAATCGGATCATTCTAACTATGGTAAGTCAAGCCTTCAATGTCATGCAAAAATAATGGATTACTTTTTACTACACCAGATATATATATATATATATAGTAACAAACTTCACTTGAGAATACGCTATTCATCAAATCACCACTAGAACTGACGAAACTGTCTTTGTGGTGCATCCAGTAAGTACTTCAGCTCCCACCTGGTTGGTGGTTGCATCAGTTACAGTTGGGATGCTCACCTCTTTGTTTTGTCAAACCTTCCCCTATATATATGAAGGATCTTTGTCATTTTTTCGGCCCGAGCTGTTGATGAATGTTATTGAAGTAAAATGTAACATGATATTTTACACTTGTGTTGACGAAATTTTGTCTGTACCTAAAATAGTTATTACGGGTGGTTGGAGTGATTTATTTCCACAACAATGGCTGAAGACACCCGATTCCAACATTGACATCCCACAGAATTAATACGCCAAGTCACGCTCAAAGAAGCCATGGCAAACGTCTAGGAGATCCTAAAGACCAACAATAGATGAAAATGCGGACACCCGTTAAATGCGTAGGTCAAATCGTTCCCAACATTTTAGGAATGAAAAGGGGATCATCAAAATAGTTACTCCGATTTTTACGAAATCTCAGAAACGTGACAGAGTGGCATTCAGCTAGGCAGAAAGTTTGAGGAGAGAGAGGACCAGTGCATAGCCAAATGAAATATGGGTTCATTTTCAAGGCAACAAAGCTTGCAGGAATTGTGGTTTTGTGGAATTCTGAAAGAATGAGTGGTTCATTATTTTCATTATAAGACACACACACAAAAACAGGTTATTATTTTATTCAAATGTTTTAAAATTTTTAGGTACATAAATATCAAAGGGAGAACGCGTGGTACACATTCAAATAAAGTGCTCCACATCTGTACAATGCGCCAGGTCACAAGATTCAAGTTTCGCATGGCATGAAATCGTGTAACTTCCAAACGTTATCCTATCCGCCCTATTCCCCAAATCTGACGTCTCTGGACTTTTAACTGTTCCAAACTTCAAAAAGGACTTGATAGAATAGTCATCATTTTAGTAAATGAGATTATAAGATCTGTGGAAGGGTTGTTTTGGAATATAACAATAGACTTCCACAAGAAGGTAGTGTAATTGCTCCAGGAAGGTTGCGTATGTCAACAATAATTACGTTGAAAAATAAATACCATTCCCTGATTCTACATGTCCATCTATGTTAGGCTGGAATCTTTACGTACATTCCTTGTAAATAAAGTAATAAATCAAAACTAACTTTTAAATAGTAATAATTTAACATATTTTCAATTCACAATGCAAACTGTGACACATTAAACTTATATTAAAACTAACAAGTGACAGGGCTACATTTTTATATGCTAACCCGGGACACATTCTTACCAGACCAAATAACACTTTCTACTTTTTTATTTGAAATGACGGATTGAAAGCAAAACGAAGAAAATGACATTTGAAATCAAAATTGTTCGAATTAAATTTGTAGGTACCGGTACAACGAAATAGATACAAATGACACAAAAACTTATGTCGGTACAACGAAATAGATACAAGTGACACACAAATGACTTATAGAAAATATTTCTATATAATATTTCTCCAAGTACAGGATACTACTTCAATTTCAATTGTTTATGTTAATGTAGTGCTTACCTGAAGTGTCTCGCTAGTAACAGTGGCAGGTTTTGGTTTCAATGGTGGCTGAAATCTCGCCTTCCTAGCTTTGAATGCTCGATTGTAGTTGTATCTCTTCTCCTTTTCTGGTTTCCATTCTTCATCTTCAGTATCCGAGTCCTCGGACGGCTGCTGCCGACGCCTTTTGGGTTGCATAAAGTCCGGTTTGACAGGATTCAGTCCTTCAATACAGAAAGAATATTGAAAATTATTCACTTTTTTTTATGAGACCTAGTAAATATATGAAAACAATATGCATCAGTGGCAGTTTGTAGCAAAAGGCAAAAAAGCAATGATCCACCGCTACAATTATATTTAGAACGTACTATATTTAAATGTTCAATGCATTGTTGTAATTCCTCGATAGCATTGCTTTCTGACTTAACTTCCCTAACGAGCTATATAGGGTCAACTCCCCGTTCAGTTTCTAAGCGAGGAGGACAAAGCGTAGACCTAATGCCAACCTGCTTCAGATGTCAGCACAGGCTTATAAGAACATAAGCAGATGTTCTTTAGAACCATGTAAAAAAACACACGCATTGATATTCTCCTACCTTCTCTGCTGTGAAACAGACTTGAAAAAGGGTCACTTTGTGTCTCGGTCCAAAACTTGACTGGAATGACCCATTGCTACAATTGATCCGGTCTTGATGCGACGGACTAACCAGCTGACTTACTCTTGACCCACATAAACAGACCCACTCTGATCCGGTTAATCGATGATCAAATCTTGACCCAATTGATCCAGAGAGTAAATCTTGACACGGCGACTCTGTCTTTCCCCAAATATACCTGGTCTTGTTCCCGTGGCTTCAATCAATCAAAATTATTTGTAAGATTCACTAATTCTTTCACGATAGTTTTTTCGGCGCAAATAATTTGCACGCCTTCGGGGTATTTTTATTCTTTCTGGAAATAAGAGGCTCTTTCCATTTTTCATTACTATTGTTAGGAACTTTATTTAGTCGTATTTTACTTTTTCAGGGATAGCCGAAGAAGCACTGCTCAAACGATATAATGTATAAAGAAAAGAATTATAAACTCTGCTTTACTACCTACGTTAGCAGGCCAAAGTCGGGGCACCGGGTCAAAATCGGGTCACCAGGTTCTATGCTTGGGACTCGGTGACCCGGTCAAAAACTTGACCTGAATGACCCGATTAACCCGGTAAACCATTTCAGCTTTGTTGTGGAGCCTCGAGAGGGTGGATCGATTTTTGTTTAACCTTAGGTTTTCGGAGGTCGAAAAAAAGATTAAAACCAAAAAGAATCTAGCAAAAAGATGTCTTGCTTTTTGATTATACTAGATCTTCCAGCTGACAATGTTTGTGACCAAAAAAATTGTTTCATGTATCATGTATCACAAGTGCAATTATTGTGATGTTGTTACAATTTGCGAGAGCTTGAGAGCTATGGCGAATATCAAGTTGAATCGGGACAGGTATTAGTGAACGATGCAAGACGTTATGCTGCTCTTTGGAATGATTTACTCTCACCTTTGGAGTAAGTTTGATCCTGAAGTTAGGGAAGTGAAGTATATCTCACACCTAAGTATTTCTTTAGAACATAGGGGAGACTGGGGTTAGTTGCAACACTTTTTACATATTTCGCGAATAAGGACAAAATATGGGCTCCAGAAACTCAAACTTTCTGTTGTGTATTCTGTTCTCTTTCCTTTATAATCCAAAAGGAAACAAGAATGGTCACATGTTGCAACTTGCCCCATATACGGGGCATGTTGCAACACTGCATGAGGAAAGTTGCAACAGTAACAAATATTGAAAGGTACGATTCTAATCAAACAATATTTATCGTATATTACCTTATACATATATAAGAAAACTATTTTACTGACTATTCATAGACTACTTACTCAAGAAGCTAAACAAATTAAAATGAAAGGATATAGAACTGCTATATGCTTACTAACTGACTACTTATATTAACTCAGAAAGCTAAAACTAAACATTTGACAGTGATGTATAGTAGTCTTTCATTCAGCATTACCATTTGTTTTCCTCAAATGCCTAGATGGCCTTCAACTTAGGATCTGGCCAACTCCTTCCCACATATTTTTGTCTTCCCTATCCATGTCTGAGCGCTAGATACCTAAATGCCATAAGTAGATTCAAATTCACGCACTAATGCGTTCGTACAATGTTGTCGCGTGAAATGCGGATGAACACAATATTGAGAGCAACCATAAAATACAGAGAAAAATGTTGAAGAATGTGAACCCCTAACAGGCCACGTCAAATGAATAAAGAAATAATACAAAAGTCAGCTGCCCCGCGATCACATGCTGACGGAGAATTGACAATTTGAAATGTGTGCTCCAAATATAAACATGAGGAGCGAGAAGTGAATAAACTTAAACGTGACCTTGAAACACATTCGCTGCAGCACACCTTCGCAAATAGATTGATGCTGTGGTAAACTGTTAAACTTCAGCAACATCTCTTATTTCATCAACAACTTACTATCATGCAATTTTGAGTGTTTTAATTATAAGTTTAAGTAGTGAAAATACAACGTTTAAGAAATTCTTTTGGTTTAAGCAGCTCTGTAGGAACAACAACATGCATATTATAGTTAAATTCCTCCTGAAAATTATAAAATCTCATGCAACAACACAATTCCGATATATTAAATACGATCCTACTTCTGTAGAAATTACTTACCTACGTGAAAAAATTATTTTTTCTTTAAAAAAATCTTAAACCAAAGCGATTGTTTTTAAACAACATGTAACAACTCACTAAACAATGGCGCCTCAGAGCCCTCTGCGCGCACCCTAGAGAACTAGCAGAGTTGCAACTAGCCCCAATCTCCCCTAATAAAAAAATAGCATTTTTTTTCTTTTACGAAGGGCATACCGAAAGTAATGCCTGCTAATCATTATATCGGAAAGTATTAATCCAAATTTAATTCCTTTTTAACAACGTGCAGAGAGACTGTTTGTGCATGCTTTCATTAATTTTCGTTATTGCAGGTTTTGCTGAACCATGAATGTCAACCATAATCGAAGGGAGTTCCTGACAGCAGAGGGATGTACTGCCACCAACATCCATAAAAGGCTGAAAATGGTTTATGGTGAGGAGACAGTTGACGTGAGTAATGTCCGAAGATGTGTCAACAAGTTTAAGTGGGGATAAACTAGTGTGGAAGACAAACCTCGAAGTGGAAGACCCGTGGCATCTGTAACAGAAAAAAAAAGTGAATTACTTTATTAGGACGAATCGTCGTCTCACTGTCACAGAAATATCATTGAAACTGTCATGTGATAGCAATGCTGTCCAGACTATGATCAAATAACTGGGATACCGAAAGGTGTGTGAAAAATGGGTTTCACATCAATTAACAGCTGACCTGAAACTGAAGAGACAGGAGATATGCATGGATCTACTGGAACGATTTGAAGTCCACAAGATTATTTTTATGACTATTTTTGCACTAGTGATCAGACATAGGCATACATGTACAATCCAGAGAGCAAGAATCAGTCTGTGGAGTGATAGTGGTGAAGTGAAAGGTGCGATCAGGAAGTGCCCAAAATCATTTTTCCCAAGTGACTTCGACGATTGGGTTGAACGGTGTCGAAAATGCATCCCTGCTGAGGAAGATTAATCGAGTAGCACAAGATTGCAGTTACTCTACAAATGTATGTAATTACATTTCTCCTTTTCTATCATTATGCCAGAACAGGCATTACTTTCGGCGGTATGTACCTCGTATTAACAACTTGATCAAAGGATGGTTTTATCAAAACCTATTCAATAGGAAATTATTATTCGTTACTTCCTTGGTCTAAAGGCAGAATATAATAAGTTTGTATTAATCTGTGCTTACAGAAAAAAACTTCTGGGTTAAAGCATTTCTGACATTACTTTATTTTCATTTTTTTTTGCTTGAACTCCCCTTCCAATGAAACAGAAGCCGCCACTCATATACATATATATGTAATATAAATGATCCTAAACTTCCTTAAACTCAGTAAGTACTGGGAGGGTAGCACAGGTTCGACACTTCCTTTTCTAATATATTCTCCTTTCAGTACAATATATGAAAAACGGAATGCCCACATTTTCACTTTTTTAAATAATGGCACCTTGTTAGTACGACTATCTCAGTCTCGTGGTAGAACTAGTTTATTCAAGTGGCAAACTACGAAGATACGAACAGTGGAACACATGGGCTAGATAGGCTCCAGCTCTTAGAGAGTCGAAAGATTTTTACAGTTACTGAAAATACTTCTTCCGGGTTTGATATAAGGCCTTGATATTTTATATAAGCTGCTGTGATATATTTTAGGAAAAAGTTGTACAGATGCACTGAATGTAAAGTTCCTATTTTAAGTACCTAAAACGACGTTGCTCTTTGTCCTGAAAAATTACCAATTGCGAAACTCATCTTTGTAATACTTCCCTCTTCAAATGATGCCATAGATGTTCCGACCAGATATGTCACACTTAATCAAGAAACTACAACAAAGAAGTCCTTGGTAAAGGTACGGTAAAGATATGTCCTACGTACTCGACGATAATGACGTATGGGAAATGTGGAGGTAGCACTCCACATATTCTCGACCTACGGCACAAATTGACGTGGGGTGGTCTTTACTTGTCAGCCTTTACATTATAAGGTGCCCAAGAACACTTTGGTACGAGGCTCAGAGCATTAGAGCGTAGGAGAACTAAGGTAAGGTCTCCAGTGCGATGTGGGATTTAAACTCACCTCACATATAGGGGTATAAAAGTTATATGAAAATAAGGTGAATTATATTATTACTCAAACAATAATATTGAAACAAGTGAGACAGAGCCCAGCCGAGGAACTGAGCACAGGTCCTACCGCAACGTTTGAACAGCGAGCATTCCATGTAGAAAATATGTTTCGTTGGAAAAGTTCCGGCGAGGCCTTTGGAACGACACCACAAACATATTCCATAGCCCTAGTAGTTCCTGAGTTGAACGTCGCAAACTGATAGAGATGATTCATACGGTTGAACGCCTCTCCGGGATCTGTCGAATGTCACTTGAACTACCTTCTTAGCCTTAGTTCCTTAGTTGAAAGTTACAGGTAGACATACGGAAACCGCTCGACCGAGCCGTCGTGGCTCAGTGGTAGAACGTTGGCGTAGCACTCGGAAGGTCGTAGGTTCCATCTCAGCAGTCGATCATCCTGACTGAGGTTTTCCAAATATTTTCCTCAGTCAGACCAGGCAAATGCCGGAATGGCACCTTCAGCATAGGCCCTGGCCGACATCTTCCCGAATTACTTTCCCTCCCCCTATCCCGGCCTGAACCTTAGGTACCTAAAGGTCATAAAACAATTTCATTCAATAGCTTCCTAGCTTTCGCTGCTTACATCTAAAAGTAGTGTCAGTATATCGTAACAATAGTTTTAGTGTATCATACGTAGTGAAGTCACGTATAACATATTCGGAAAATAAATTATCTTAAAACGATTGGGGCAAAGTTCGTGTTCAAAGCCAAATAATTGTTAAATTTGAATTTTAAGCACAGTTTAAAAGAACATTGAACTTTGCCAGCAGTTTGTTACTTTAAAAGTCCATAAAGTAAGAACAACACAAACTTTGGAAATTACATATCTTTTCAAGACATTTTAAGAGATGTACTATCAATATCTGTTATTTTCAGCAATTTCTGGGATCAAAAATTCCCATCATAGGTACCCGTGATTTAAAGGAAGTTTCGGTTAACAGCAACAACAAAAACCATAGAATCTTAAAGTCTACGTTTTTTGTAAATGCACATTTTTACTAAAACTAAAATTAACTTTATTCAATATGCTTTGTTTTTACGAAGTACTGGCTCTGGATTCGCCCAATTGAATCGCAGAATCACTACTTCGCTTCCTGAGGAAATATTTTAAGTTACCTAAATCTTAGTTATCGCTAAATCGAGTCTAAATCAATCTTCTGTAATAAGTTAATTTGTGAATGCTAGAAAAGTCACACTTTCAAGTCTTTGTCTGTATAAAATGCACTTTCATATATATGGGCAGAACTTGCGCAGCTGTTTGATCCATTTCCTGTAGTTTATTGAAACTAAGAACCTACTCGACAATCTCTTAGCAAGTTTGAGTGAAATAAAACAGAACACCAATGAAATACACTAAATAATACAGTTTTTGTACACATTATGTTAGTTGTGTGCAAGAAAAAAGTTGTATAAAATGTACAAGCAGGACGTCGCGTCTTCCTAAAGGTGAATTTTGTACACGTATGTGCATCTATTTCTTTACGATTATTTTTTGTACAGAAAGAAAATAGAACAGGTATCGAACTTTAAATTTTAAAGTGAGGATATGAAAAAGAGATAAAGGCGTTGGCAAAACAGGTGTTCAGTGAGAATCCCTTCTGCGGATCGATTAACAAAGAGTTTATTAAGAGATTAAGTAAATGTTTGTATGGAGTTTTGTGTTGTATGGAGGAGAAACATGGAATCGACGAAAGACTGAAGAAACAAATTGGAAGCACTGGAAATGTGTGGCTGACAAAAAGAAAACTGATCCGCTGTATCAGTGTTGCAAAATAACACCAACAAAACCGCCTCGTGAGCCCCCTAATATGAAAATAAAAGAAAAAACATAGACCTTGCAGGGTCTGCAAATGCTTCGTTTCGGATCTACAGGCTGCCGAATTCGTGGGAAAATAAACAGAAGAAATTGATATTTGCAATACAATACCATTGAGAGTAGAACTGAGTCGGTATGGTACCCTCAAAGACTTTAAATCTGCTTTATCCAAAAATATGCAAATTCCAAACTTGTGCAGTGATTCTCCGAAGAAAATAGGGGAGGTCTGGATGGTGAGCTGGTCTGGATGGAAGACCAAACCCAGAAGAAGCTTGGAGGTGTTGTTGAAGAGAACGTTGAGGCGGTGAAACCTCAGATCCAGTTACAAGTGGAATCAAGTATCCATGCGGTTGAGGCAAAAACACAGAAGTTAAGAGAAACCCAGGAACAAAGCCTACGACGTAGTACCAGTCAGGAGAAACAGTTACCGGTATCTTCGATGTTAGGCAATGGTACCTCGGAAGAAGTCTCTAATGATCGGAAGGAATCTGAAACTGATGACTCGGAAGAAGGAGTTTCATTCAGGAAGACTAAGCGACAGAAGGTAAGCAAGAAGCAACATGTCAAGCACGAACCCTCGTGTAAACGTAGGAAATCCATATCGATGAAAGTGCAACACTCAATCAAAGGGGAATCTGAGAATGAGTCCGATGAAAGTGGTTATTCAGGACCTAGCAGCTACAGTTCATCATCTGGAAACGGCAGTCGTCGGAAGAGACATAAGTGACGATGCCATATTCGGCATGGTGCCTTAAAGGAGTAAGAACAACGAAACATTATGTACACCGGATCTCCATGTTCCTTTGACAGAACTTCGTTCCTTCACAACTTATGCCGCAGCTAGGGGTGATATGTCAGCGAAGTCTTTCCTCAACCAATTCGAAGGAGAAGCTTTATTAGTTGGAATTCCCCGGAGACAATGGATATGAATAATTCCTTTTGTGTTGGAAGAACAGGCTCTTACTTGGTACAAGTCTAATTTGGATAAATTTGGGAACTACGAAGACTTTCGCCATCATTTCCTGCAATAGTATCACCCGGAGAGCATAACGAGTGCGCGATTGGCCCAGCTGAAGAATACTTGTTATAATGGAAGGTACGATGGAAGTTTGGAAAAGTTCGTTACTAGTCGGTATAACCAGATTTGGGAACTCGATTATTGGAGTTCTGAAGAGCAGATATGCAACTGCGTTTTATCTGTATTGCCTGGAGCTGTTCGAAAAGTGTTTGCGACCATGAGTCATCTTACGTTGATGAGAATATTGGATGTCATATTGGAAGTTGGAGGTTATTCCCGATGAGCCACACCTTAACCCTCAGTCATACCGGAAAGGTTATGAAGAGAACCCAAGGAAACAATTCCCAAAGACTACACCTGTGAATGAGGTAAGGACAGCGCCTAATGAAGAAAAGGAGAAATCGGAGCGTACACGCCCGCAAAATGATCACTATGGACCATGGAGTAGAATCCGTAGAAAGAGATGCTATGGTAGTCGGAGGTGAAGACCAGATGGAGATGAAAGGAAGAAGCTGCCAAGATGGTGGAGACGTGGTTCGGAAGGTGACAGTGCATCTAATGAAGAGGTACGTGCGGATAATATGGAGAAATTCCTAGAAATGGACCGGAAGAAGAAAAAACGAGGCGATACCCCGGACCTGAGGGTTCAAGAGACCGGTGGTTGACATATGGAAGACAGGGATACAGTAAATAACAAGTTTCCTGGAAAATTTGTAAATCGTTCCACAATTGAATATCGTATTAATTGTGAATATATGTGTGAGAGGTATTGGGTGCTCGAGTGTGAATGCGATGATAATGGTTGCCGATGGATAAAGAATCCCTAAGAGACATGAAGACGAGTCTAATTCCCATACAGATATTGGACGTAATAGTAGACTGCTTGGTAGATACGGATGCCGAAGCGACCTTGTGTTCGGAAGACCTGTGGAGACGCCTTGCCATGACTTCCTCGAAACTTCAGAAATGCACCAGGAGCAACATTCTCTTAGTGGACTTCTCAGAAACTAGGAAGACCAGCGTCCAAGGTGAATTCCATCTTCCGTATGTTTTCGGTGATGTACTCATCTTGCATGAAATATTGGTTTAAGAGTGTTGAACCAAGATGTCATACTAGGGAAAGACTGGCTTACAAAATATAGAGCTCAAGTGAACTTTGAGACTGACACTGTCACACTCGAGGCAAAAGGGTCGACGCTGGACATACCTATGGTACCACCAAAGACTATTGAGAAATGTGAAGAGGATCAGGTCGAGAAAAATTGTGGAGATGGTTGAGCTAGGAGTTCTGTATCGCCCTGAGGAGACTTGGAGGATGGAAGCAGAATTATTCCGCCCACATAAGCAACGACAGGGGAGCATGAAAGGATTATGTGACCCCGAAGATGAGAAAAGAGCTGTTGGAGTTCAGTCTTTCACAAGTCATGGGATTCATAGGACGTGGCCGGTAGAAGAAGATAGCGCTGGGAATCAGTATAGAAGCCTATCATTGTACCCACTGAGAGAAATGGATTCTAGAAGACCTGCGCGACGGATGAAGAAATAGCTGCAGTCGTAGCTTCCACAGATGTACCCTTTGGAGATCAAGCAGCTTTGCGGAATCTATTGATCGAGCATCGAAAGGTGTAAACTAATTATTCAGGTCGTATACGGGATTTCAAGTACTGTATAAAAGTAAACATCGACCAAGTAATAACGAAGAAGTCCTATCCTATTCCAATTTGCCATCGACTCCAGGTACGGAAGAAAATCAAGGAATGGTTCGACTTAGGAATAATTAAGCCTAACTTATCCCCCATAACCATCCACTTGTGGTAAAAAAAGAAAGAGCCTGGAGAGGTTCGTGTCTGTCTCGATTTAACTGTTTTAAATCTACATGCACGTTTCCTACCTTCGAAGTTAGAGATGACTGACGACCTGTTTTTGAAGTTGGACGGGATTATTTGCAGTTCTTCATTAGACTTAGTTTATATTTCCAGGTCCCGTTGGATGATGAGTGCCAGAACTGTTTCATTCACCTTTGAGGGTCGTATGTACTCCTTTAAGGTCATGCCATTTGGGTATCGGAATAGCGGAGCAAGTTTGATGGCCGCTTTACAGCATGCTCTAGGGGAGGAAATATTGGACCAGATAGTAGTGTACGTCAATGACGTGTACGTGCCTGGAAGGAATGTGAAGAACCATCTTAATTTATTGAATATGGTGTTGGGGAAAGTTGAGACTGATGAAGTGACGATTCATTTGAAGAAATGTCGGTTTCTCATCTCCACCGTGAAATTCTTAGGATTCCTTGTGTCCCCTGAATGTATTCGCAAAGATCCCGAGTATGTGCGGACGATAGATGATAGGAGCAGGAAGTGAATAAACTACTTGGATTCGCAAGCAAACTACTGAAGCCCTGTAAGAAACGATACACAGTGACCGGAATGCAAATGTTATCATTCATCCATACTGTGAGGGAGTGGAAAATTTGGTTGGTTGGGTGTCGGGTTGAGGTGATAACAGACCATCAAGCTCTGGTCCACATACACTATCTCCGCTCATGGAATAGTAGATTGTACCGTTGGCATTTGGAGCTGCAGGACCTCGACTTGAGAGTAACATACATCCCCGGAGCCCAAAACTTAGCGGCGGATGACATTTCACGAGCGGAAAGGGAAGGAGTCTAGGAAGTTTATTGTGTGCACAAGCTATAACTAATACCCAGAGTGATGGGAGATGCCACGTGGATGAATGAAGAACGGAGAATATGAAGGATCCTTTGCTTAAAAAAGTACATACATCTGCTTAACCAGGAAGATCAGCAAGGGCGCAGAGGGGGAAGTAAAAATATCCCTAAGTATTACAAATTGAAGAACGGGATCTTGCTCAAAAGGGGTTTCCACAGCCCCCATAAGTGAAGAATTATAGTACCCTCCTCACTGCGGTCTCGTGTCTTGACGAGCTACCATGATGATCGCGGACACTTTGGCGTCAGGAAAACATCCTCAAAATGATTGAGTGTTTCTTTTGGGAATCTGTGATGCCCGATATTAGGAAGCATATTCACGACTGTCTCCTCTGCCAAAAGCATAAAGCAGATACACATCCCCCTACCAAATTGATGGAGACAATTACGCAAGGACCTAGGGACATGGTGTCGGTGGACATCGTGGGGAGGTTACTCCGCACTGGTGAAGATTATAAGTAAGATTACACATGCATGGACGTGCACAATAGCAATACCGTGGAGTACGCGTTGCGTAGAGCAACTGCCGCTGCCATTATACGAAGCCTTGGCACTTACTTTATTCACCTAGGATTACCTAAAAGAATTTTATGTGATAATGGACCCTGCTTTATCATAAAGAATTTCCAAACTGCCGTGGATTAGTGGGATCAGCGTCATTCACACCACACCATACCATCCGCAATCAAACGCTGTCGGTCGAAAGGATTCACCGTGAGATGAACAGACTGTGGAGACTATTTTGTGCACAAGAACATACGCGGTGGTATCGGCATGTTGAGTGACAAAGACTTGACAGATACTGAATATTTTCTAATAATTATTCATATTATACGTATTATTGTAGGAAAAAAATCAGTCTTTGCTTCAGGTTATTGTACAAGTCAGCATAACCTAGCGAAGCAGGTTCTGCTCTGTAGAACAACGTACAAGCACAAATATATGTGTACCAGCAACTGATTTTTTTTATTTATTTGATTGATGTTCCACCTTCTCCCATTTCGAGAGGCTTTGTTAGTCTCTTGGTAAATGCGAGAGGCAGCCCCTTGGTATCTCGAGAGGCAGCCTCTTGGAAATTCGAGAGTAGAGATTTCTTTCTGGACGCGAGAGGGCTATATTATCTTGTTTAATTCGAGAGAGTAATGCACTCTTGGTAGACGCGATAGGCTGCCCCTTGCCTCTTGGTTGGCTCGAGAGATGAATACAGATCTCTGGTAATTCGAGAGATCAGTCTACTTTGGCGGAAGATTGTCCGTTGGTGTGGGAATCTCTTGCTCTTTATTAAAGAAGTCAGCGAGAGAACTCATTTCTTCTCTGGGAAAACGACGTTCGTTGCAGAGGCCAACCAGACGAACAGCGGACGCTTTGAATCACCGATCGAAGGTCGTGGTAGGACCAAGACAAATGACCATTGCTGCAAACGGGAAATTTCAGTAACCCAGGATCATCATCCAAGCTGTCACCGGTGCTTCTGGCATTTGATATTCGTCGCCTATTGTTGTCAACGGGGAATTGCCGAGCATCTTCTCGCCGCCAGAGGGAACTGTCAGACCACGTTTCTGCATTTCTTAAGGGGGATCTCCTGCCATCAACCTTCTGTAGTAGTTTTGAGACTACTACCGTTCGGGAAAGACCTGTAACTGCTACTGGCGCTCGAAGCAGGGATGAAGGAACCGTCATACAATAAAAATATTTGTTTTTCTTTATATATCTGGTTGATGGCAAACTATTCGGATCCGGTCCCAGATAACAATGAAACCGAGCCTTGGAATCAGGAAATGGACCTGGTTCTAAATTGAAACCGAGGAACCGGATCTGGTTGCTGGAACGGAGAATACGGATCGTCGAATCGGATGCCAGGATATGGATCTTTGAACCAGATAGAAGATTCAGATCCAGGCATTCCATTCGTCAATCCAGATACTTGGTTCCAAGTACCACATCCGGGCATCTCTATCGACGATCCGGATTCTTGGTTTGAAGTACCATCCGGGTCCTCATTTTAAATTTCCAAGATACGAATCCGGGTCCGATTTACAAGATTCCGTTACCCAGTTCCAATGCTATCAGGAACCGAATCCATTTGTTATTTTTTCCAACAAATGGTTTTCCTCAGTCACAACAGGCAAATGTCGGGATGGTACCTTAAATTTCAGCTCTGACCGACTTCGTCTTGCATCCTTTCCCCTACCCGATACCAGCCTGACCCATAGATGCCTAACACTAAAGACAAATAAAATTCAAATTCTTAATATGTATCATAAATTCCATTCCTCCGCAGGCATATGACGAAAATATTTTTTATCTCGCGATCCAATTATCGTCCGAAGTTATAATTTTCATGGTAGCTATAAGGAAGTATGACCATCATATGAGATTTATTTTAATTTTTGAGTTGTCCGATTTTGAGAAAATCAAATTCTAACATTTTGGGATAATTTTCGGAAAACAAACTTTTTTTGCAATTCTGTCAAGTGACATGTCAAACGAAAGCTTATTACAAGAGCTTTAAAATGAGTCCTCTCTGAGCTCTCTAGCACTAACAGTTGATGAGTTATAGGAAATTTTGTAAATTAACAATACGGAACATTTGACTATTGATTTCGTTTTTAAACGCTAATAGAACAGAAACCACTGCGTCAAAAGATCTGTAAATAATATTTTTAATATATTCCACGGGTACAAGCAATAAACCGAAAATCACAAATCCGAGAGGATAAGGTAGAATGTTGTTAAAAAGTGTGTTAAATTCACATGAAATGACCCGAGTCACTTATTAGGTGTTGCCGACCGGGTGGCTGTGCGAGCTGCAGCGGTAGGCCAACGGCTCGAAGGTCCCGGCAGAGGCATGGGTGTGGATTTTAATAGCTAAGGAGCGCATCGTGACGAGCCGAAGTCCAAATTTACTAGACTGGCCCATATAAAAATAAAATTTACCAAGTTTTACTCATTAGGTCTTTGTAAAGATCTTGACAAATATGTTGATTTTAATGTATGATCCCAAATTTTACTCAGTATAACTAACGAAAGTCAGTATTCGATAGAATATTTTCAAATCAAGCAGTAATTAGGCTTATAAGTGCATTTTAGCGAATTTTCTGTCTTTCGTGAGACGAAATATTATATTAAAGTGATGTAAGGTTAAGGCTCAAACTCAGGGATGATAGCATAGGGTGTCCGGATAAACCACTGATTATTCAACAGAACATTCACGACTGAATCAGAGACCTCTAAATTACGAAACTTGAACGCGATCTAAGATGGAATAAAAATAATTAATCATATAGTTCTGTATCAGGCAATGTTTTAAATGTTAGAGTCTAACCACGAAATTCACAAACTCTAGCATATTCTATAAATATCTTAATAAGGAAAAAACTTTGAGTTGTTCACTTTCAACTACATCTGAAAGCATTCAAATATATACTAAAGACTATATTTATTTTGCCCACGAGAGGAGATTGAGGCTTCATAGTCTCGAAAATGTCTTCTCCAGGATATGTCTCGTTTCGGAAAGATGTATATTGTAAGCTACGAGCATTCTGTCTTGTCTCCTTTCCTATAGACATTTCTCTGTCTCGTCCCGTGGGCAACACTATCTGTACTCAAAATAAGGCTCTGGGCACTATTCTCGCCATACCTTCGCTAGAACGGTGCTTTGTAAAGTGTAATTTATCATACAAAGGAACCCATAACAACAATAATGAATGTGGTTACACATAGGTTTCCAATAAATGTTTAATAAAGTTGTTAAATGGTTTCCAATAAATGTTTAATAAAGTTGTTTCACACACAAAATTGTTCTCTCGCATAACCTTATGTAAAGAAATCAAGTAATAGTCTACTAACCTAGTTTTACCATCATTTTGTAGTTATCTAAAACATTGACATGACGTTTCTTCTCATAGTCGGACATAACTGTCCATTCCGCTTTTGGAAAGTACTTGCGTACCTCCGCAAAGGGATCTTCTTCAGCAGACATCATCCACGATTAGATCCTCGCTCCAGCTCTGCAACAGAATCAACGAAGTACAGCAAATGGTTTATTTAGAAAAAAAAAATATATATTTCTTCAAATTGTGATTAATGTCCTAAGCAAGCTTGTAATCTGCTTAGTGAAGGAATCTGAGACTTTTGTTAAAGTTGCCCTGGTTTAAACAGATAGTGAGTGTGTTAACCATTTGGACAGCCTAGTGGGCAGGAGAAACATATTATTATGAAATCAAACAAATTATGAAATCTCAGATTCGCTCAGAAGACACAGAGAATGTTTCTGTAGTGAAGTGATGGTGATATGAAGAAGTACAAGATATTTTATATAATAATAAAAAAAAAGAAATGAGTATGTTTTCTCCTGAACATGGCAGAAGAGTAGTTCTCTAAATGGAATACACCAGTAAATATTAACAAGTAATAATCCCAAAGGCCTTTCTTTCATAACACCTGTCACACAATCATTAAATTTTATAAATAAGTTGGCAAACTAACAACTCGGATATTTGGCGACGGGGACACCTATATTATCTTCCTCAATTTCCAGCAAGCCAAATGCCGACCCCGACGGCGGCCCGATCAACTAGTAGTCGGGAAAAACTTGAGGAAAGGTCGGCACGACCCATAAGTGTCGTTCGGTCGTCGGGCCATTTCCCGGCGCGCCGTCGGAGTCGGCATATGGGCGTAACCCTGTCCAGAACCCACCCGCTGACGTCGGGCCGATGTCGCCTGGCTTGCTGGGTTGTGTCGAATAATGTTTATGCCAAGTTTAGTGCTACTATGTCTAACGTAATGGAAGCAATTTGAAACAGTTATTTTTATAGAAATCAGATTGGTAACATTGACAAGTGGTTCGCCCCTATGCCAGCAAGTCGGGAAACCGACTGGGCTTCGAAAATGGCCAGACGACCAAACGCCAATTATGGGTGATGCCGACCTGCCTCCAACGATTTATCGACTACTAATCAGGGTTCTGTCTATACCCGACAGTGGCCCGCCCAAATCCCCGTCTTGGTCAACATTTGGCTTGCTGAGGAAATGTTTTAAACAACTGAATTCTTTAAAAATGGGTCGGCTACACTGAACCACTGTACAAATGAAGATGGTCCTGGGAGCTCTGAGCAAGTCCAGCCAATACCTTTCCAATGACACCTCAAGCATCTCTATACCCTTCTGGACACGGGCGGGCGGGCGGGCTGACTGAGAGATATAATAAAACCTTTTCTATAGCTTCGCTGTTAAGAGATTTAATTTGAATGATAGATGAGGGATGAAGTCTAGCTAAAATCTAATCTGAGTACTGAATATACAGCGAACATGGTAATATTCCATAGTACAATAACAATTGAATTCATGTTCCATGAATGTTATCCGTCCACAAATGAAGTAGCGACATCCTATATCGTCTCATCGTTACCGGGATCTCTTACCTAGGTACTATTCCCATGCTTAACTCGGTAAGTTTACAATATTCCCGAAAAATCGTGCTCTCTGCATCAACTACGTAAGTGCGGTTCAAACCCACAAAACCTTGCCCATCTACACTTATACATGTTGACAAGACAAGATGCAAAATATTTTCTATCTACATTTTGGTGCACCACCTTCTTGGGGTAGTAACATTCCCAACTGGGAATTAGTGATTAATAAAACAAATTAAATCTGATTTTTCTAACTTATGTCAGTGAACCGTGTCAAATTTCAAAGTGTATATACAGGAAATTGGCGCAATCGCGCCCAGTTGGGTAATGCCGCCCATCAAATTACCCGGAAAGTACGAATGGGGAACCCTTATAGTGTCATATCCTAGAGCTGAGAGTGGGCATTCAACAGGGAAACAAGGAAAGACATTCGCGTTCTTTCCGGTCTTTTATGTGGGGAAAGTATTTTGATCTACTATGTTATAATTCTAATATGATCTTGTTGTTAAAGTAAGAATTAGTAATAGCTATTTTCTGTATTAGATATTGTTGTGGTTGAACGTATTGATATCGAGGGAGTCAAATGTTTATTAATTTCTTCTAACTTCTGAAAAGTGTAAGAAGGTAAAAGCTGTAATTTGTCAGTTCTATGAAAGAGGGGTATTGCCTCAAGACAGCCAACAATGCGTGACAATGTACACAAACGTACTTTTCTCTTTTTGTTTACTTTCGTTAATATAAATAGTCATTACATGGAGCCAAAAAAAAAAACAAGTTTGTTACACTTAAGTGAATATTTAACATCCAATAATTACGCTAGTGGGTAGATTAGTGCCAAAATTTCAAAGAATTGTGCACTTTTTCATAAAAGCATGAAATTTGGCATAATGAATGGGCATACCTAAAAGGTCATTTTAAGATATTGAGGCACTTTGAAATTTATGTAGGAGTTCCAGAAATCCAAAATGGAGCCCAAGATTTAAAAAAAATAATTGAACTTCAGATTTGAGTGATTTTCAGATTATCTGTGTATTTTATGGTACTGAACTGAAATTAAGATCCTTCTATTACTAACCACTTCTAACGAACGGTTAAGCTACTACGGAAGGACCTTTTAAATCCAAGATGCCGGCTTAGTCAAATGTCTTTATTTATTACCAGACTTAATCAACTTTCTTGTTCATATACTTTCAGGTTGTAACTTTCTGAATCTCCATTTCAGATCAAGGATATTTACCAATTCTAATTTAACTCAAGGATTCTTCAAATCCAAGATGGCGTTCATTAATTCATATATCTTTATTTATGGTTAAATTCAATTGCCTTCAGATGCTGACCTCCTCAACATAAATTTCAGACCATTGAAATACATTCATCTGCTTTAATTTACCCAAGCATCCTTGAAATCCAAGATGGCGGCCATTAATTATCATACTTATATTAATTACCACACTTGATTGAAGGGTGGTGGGTTAATAAGACTAAAACGAATTTGGATATTGGAGCATCTAGTATTCGTACCATGTAGCCCAAGCAGAAGCGAGTTGACATCCGCATTTCCCTGCTCGCCTGTCACAGATTTCAGCCAATTCTGGACAGAATGGTGACAGAGGATGAAAATTGGGTCCTCTATCATAACAACATACAAAAGGTAGTGGGTATTTAAAGGAAGGGCTGCAGGAACTATGCCAAAACAGGTTCTCCACCCTTGAGTGCAGAGACGGCGTTTGGGGGTAGTGGGTTTGCCCCTGGCCCAGCGCTTAGGGAGGCCCCGCGTTCCGAGTTGATATTTTTCTTACTCAATGCTATAAAAGTTGATTTGTAAAAAAAAAAAAAAAAAGTTTACAAATAAACTAGTTTGTATAGTTTCCAAGCGAAATGTAATGTGAAATTGAAATGAATAAAGAAGCACTTGTAATTAGCAATGCAGTTTTTAAAATATATTGTACTTTCTTTAAATAAATTATGTCGGATTTTTTTCATAAGAAACCGTTGTTCATTAAAAAAGAGAATATTTAGTAATAAATTTAGGGTTAGGAATGAAAAGAAGAAGTGAGAGGAAGCATTTAGGGGGAAGTTGCTTACTGCTTTATCGGCTTGAGATGTAACATTTCGGCGCTCAGCGATTTTTACTTGTACTCTGGCCCCGCGGGGTCATTATTGCCCTAGGCCCTGCGCTCACTTAACGCAGCCTCTGCTTGAGTGTTTGGTGGATATCCGTGAGATAATTCATTTTAAGCTGTTGCCACGTAAGCAGACCATCACTGTAGATGTCTACTATCAGCAGAATAAATGCCTACGGGTTGCAATGTTGGAGGAACGTCCTGCTTTGGTTAATCGCAAGAATGTGTTCATCCACGGTGAAAACGCGCGCCCATACACAGCAAGAAGGATCTATGCAAAGATCGAGGAATGTAGCTTGGAGAAACTCCCCCACTCGGCGTTTTTACAAGTGCACTAACACACTACTGTCTTTTTCGGAGCCTACAAAACCACCTTTCCAGGAAAACACACGTGCAACGAACAGTGACCCAGTTCTTTGCCTCCAAAACCGGTGACTTCTTTCAGCGGGCTATTCAACAACCGGTTGACAGGTGGCAGAGTGTTGTGGAGGCCGATGGAGACTATTTTCCTGACTAGCGGTAGTGTTTCATGTAAGTTATCGTTCTTTTCCTTACAGTGGAAAATGCGACATTACTTATGGGATAAACTGATAAAATGTTTGCGCGAGGAAGGAAAAGGATGATGGAAACAACTGATCCAGAGCAGTGCTCAGAACAGGAAAGTGCTCGAAAGCGTATGACAACATCGACCACAATCCTAGTGCAACCACAGGATATTATTAAATCTTGGACACTATTTAGGATTTTCGGGACTTTACATTAATTTCAAAGTGTTTCAATATCTTAAAATGACCTTACAGATATGTTTACTCATCATGCCAAATTTCATGCTTTTATAAAAGAAAAATAATAAAAACCTTTTTTTAAGGCATGTTTTTCTTAATCAGTTCATACTAAAAAGTAAAAATAATAATAATAGTAATTTTGTTTATGCATGACTTAAAAGAGAAGCATGGGGTATGCTCTCATATACAGTCACTTTATAAATTCTTCAATTGGCGCGCCCTATGCTTTCCCTTTTAGTCATGAATAAACAAAATTATATTTGATTTTTTAGTACGAATTGTTTAAGAAAAGTTTGTCTTTTAAAAGGAATTTTCGAGTTATTTCGGTGTTCAGATGCTTTTTCTCAAGCTAATATTTTGTGACCCAAATCCTAGTGTTCTGCAACCAGTCACACGCAATATCGTTGCAGGCTAGTATTGATTTTAGTGTAAAGAAGTTCATGTTAAAAAACAATATTAAAATATGCTTTAAAATACATAGAAATATATTAAAGTAACAATAACTAAAGAAAGTATAATAACTAACAATAACTAATACCTATATGAAAGTAAAGTAACTCTATTGTCAGCCGACTTACATCGCTGTGCAAATTTTCATTATTATTATTATATGATGTCCAAAAAGAGTTAAATTAACGTTGAAAGGTTTGAGGACACCACGAACCTTTGTGAACTAAAGAAAAGAATGTAGAAAGTGCACAGTAGTTAAAGTGTTCAGAGAATGTCAGGGTAAAACACATTTAAAATCTGAAAATCACTCAAATACTAGAATCAATAATTAATTATGAAATCTTGGACGTTAGTTTGGCTTTTCGGGACTTCAACAACAATTTCAAAGTGCTTCAATATCCTAAAATGATCTTACAGGTATGTCTAGTCATCACGTCAAATTTCATGCTTTTATGAAAAAGTGCACATTTTTTACCTTGTCGGCCCCACTACGCATCATGGAAGCTACTTGAAGTTTCAGCGTTAAAAGTACAATGACCACATTGTTGTACACACAACATGGCCTCTAATTCCTGTAATTGATTTAAACAATTAGTTATAATTTTGAAATATTACCTCTTGATGTATCATGTGCAAGAGCCGTAATTTGAACGTAATCTACTAACGTGGGTGGCATTACCCGAACATGAGCGCCATTATCCGATCACAGATGGTGAGATTGAATAACATGTACTGATGATTTATGTGCATTGTTTTCAACAGAGATCTACGTGGTATTTGTTATTTAGACTATGCCCTACAAATCCATGTTTAATTTATTATAAAAGGATAGAAAAGTATGGAAATATTAAAATTTTCCCTTACATGGGTGCGAATTCCCCACTTTTCTGTATATAATAAAATTAATTTTACCTGACTTTTCAAACCTAACATAACCAAATGTTACTTGTAAAATGTAAAAAAAAAAAAAAAAAAAAATGCAAAAGGAGTCAAAAGGGAAGCAATTCTTTATAAGTACAAAGAAACGAAATAAAGTTATTTTTAAAGTTAAAAAAACATGTTGTTCTAAACACAAGACTAATTGGCTCTGGCCGGGAATCGAACCCGGGCTCCCTGAGCAGCAACTTGACACTACAATATCAATAGGATGACGTCTTTGGTTGAACAAGAGAAAACAGACAGAAAATGAACCCTATTTTCGATATTAGAACACTAGGTTTGACTAGATTGCTTGTACGTCGTAAAGAATCTTCATAAGGAGGTTCTGCCACCTGTTAAATAGCTGTTAAATTATACACTGTATGAGGAGTGAGAAGGTTGGGAAAACGTTGTTCGCGCACCCGTATGAACGTCAGTGAATAAAGGAAGATATAGGATTTGCCTTGTCTGTCTGCCCTGCCCGCCCTAGGGTTGCCACCTGTCCCGTATAATACGGGATGTCCCTTATAATACGGGATGTCCCGTATTTTGGGTAAAATTTACGCGTCCCGTATTATTAGTAGTAAATTCAAAGACAACATATTTTCAATATATCGATAATTTTAACAAATAGAGATGGTCTCTTTTCCAACTGCTTACTATGCAGACTAACGAGCAGATTCTGTTCACATCCCCAGACCCCAACATGAGTCCTGGGGATGGGGATATAATACTCACGCCTTGTGTTTGCTCTAGTTGATAACATACTAAAAAAAAAAAGAAAGAAAGAGTGTCAATTCAATACTTTTCGGCCACTTTTCCCAGAGTGACCATACTTTTTGTGTTAAATCAACATCGTTTGTTGTGTGATTTCGGTGATTCAACACTGTAATAGTGGTAGCATGATACTCTTCATTGAGTTTAATCAGCATTGACAATACATCCATTGTGTTGAATAATCGAAATCAACACCGTTTGTTGTGTTTATTCAAGACCAAAACGGTGGTCGCCCAGACACTTAAAAGTGTTGAATTAACAGAGTCATTTTTTGAAGTGCATATACTAACGTTAACTGTGTTTAGAAAATTGAAATATCCATTTTCCGCCCACCAGTGCTTTTGGGGTGTGAGCATTTGGAAGCAAGACGTTTTCTGTGTAATTGACTATTCTGGATGTTTTAAATTGTGCATATAGTCATATAGTAGTACAGGGCCTAAGAAGCTACATTTATTTTAAGTTATTTCAGATTTATCCCATATTTTTCCCATTATCCCGTATTTTTTGCCGAGTGACCCGTAATTCATTCATCAAAAGGTGGCAACCCTAGCCCCCACCCCCCCGGATCTCAGCAACTACAAATCCAACAGAGATGAGCCATGCACCGTTGGCTTCGTCTTGATCTCAAACGGTTGGGAAACTTATGACTTGGTCTCTAAAATTGACAGGTCCCTTTCCTTTGCTTAGTTTCTTCATTTTTTTTTTTTTCTTTTGCGTGGTACGTCCCCCCCCCCCCGCAAGATATCAGTAACTACAAGTTACATAGAGATGATCCATACACCGTTATATTTGTCCTGATCCGAAACGGTGAGGAAAACTATCACTTTGACTCTAAAACTGACAGGTTCTTTTCAATTGCTTTGTTTCTCCATCTGTATGTTTCTGTGTCCTCCTAGATCTCGGTAACTACAAGTCACACAGAGATGATTCACTCACCGTTCGATTCATCGTGGTCTGAAACGGCGGGGAAACCTATGGGTTTGACTTTAAAGTGGCCAGGTCCTTTTCAATCGCTTAGTATTTTCCATTTTTGCCTTCCTAGATCTCAGTAACTATAAGTTCGACAGTGATTATACATACGCCGTTCCATTTATCATGGCCTGAAACGGTGAAGAATATTATGAGGTTCACTGCTCCCCACTTTTTCTTGATTATGTTAAAAGAACATTTGAATTCATACGGGAGCGCTTTGGTTTTGTCTAAAATACAACCATTACCGGTACTTAGCTTGTTAAACGTAATCTTCGATAGCTAATCTGATTTTTCTAAGCTAATCTACCTTGTAAAATGTACAAAAAAAAATCAAATGGGATGTTCTTTATAAGCGCAAAGAAATAAAAGTATAGTTATTTTTCTAGAAAGAGTTAAAAAAATCAACTTTCTGGGCATCGAAAACGGGTACCCTGACTGATAATTATCCATTGCTGTCAGTTGGCGGGATTTATCCCGCCAAACGGGATTTTGCTAATTCTGGTGGGGTTGCGGGATTTTTCTAACTAAAATGGGAATTCAAGCATGATGTCAACTTACAATGAAAATAGGTTGCTTTTTCAGTTTTGTTTGTATATTGTAGCGTCCAGTTCAAGGAAGAAGGGCGAAAGTGAACTATTTTTGAATATAACTTATCCCCGTCTACCTTGAAAGCGACGATCACAACACACGTAGTGTGAAAGTTTTATGCAACCCCAGAAATCCAATGGATATTGAAGAGTTTGGCGAGATTTTATAGATCTGAGCAGGATTTTTTGAATGGATTGAAGGGAATTCGGTTTTAGAAAATCTGACAGCAGTGCAATCCTCCACACTTTCCAACATACCAAGGCGGCAGTCGATAGCGGTTGATTTCGCACATTCTTTTATCCTTATCTGTATTCTCAACATACAATATAACAGTGCTGAAGCATGTAGTTGGGTAGGACCAAGTAGGAACTACAGAATTTTTTTACGATTTAAAAGCTCTGTAGTAAAGAATCCCTGTTCTTGTCCCACCTAACGAAATGCTACCACACTGCTGTGCAATGTGTTGAGAATACATGAACAAAAGACCATGCAAAACCGACCGTCTTCAATTGGGAGCTTGGTGTGTAAGATAAAGTGGTGGACTGTTGTGCAGGATACCCAAGTTCGATTCAGGCGAAGGTGATATTTTTTAAACGTTTTTAGAAAATAATAGAAAATAACGCGTCAAAATGGACTAGCAAAGAGAAAATTCGCTATATTTTACAGTTTTTCTTCGATAAAGGCGAAAACGCAAGCCAGGCGGCTGCAAATGTGAATAGTGTTAATGGTCCTGATACTGTAACAGCCAATCACGCGCAATT
>JAGDQP010003326.1:13002-95240 GCA_022664845.1 Lepisma saccharinum
ATGGTAGGTTGTTTCAAAACTGATCGATTTCCTGATCATATTACCAGAGTTACCAGAGATCATATGAGTTACCAGAAAACAGTCAAACTGTTCAGAAACTGCAGAAATTTGATCGATTACAGGTACTGTAAATTTCCACGACAAAAACCGAACGGGGATTTGTTTTTTATGACTTTACAGGTAGTTAGTGTATGTATTATTCAATATTTTTTATGTGTGACTCAATAGCGTCAATGGTCTACCACTTGATTAACAAAACGAAACAGTTTCACGGACTACTAAAAGCTTTTTCTCAATGAAATTTTGCCTCCAATATAAGAAATTCCATCAGATTGGTCTATCACGTGAAGTTTTGGCTACAAATCTGATTTGTAATTTAAATAATTCATCGCTTTTAATAATTTTTTTTATTGCTATGAGTTCGCAAAAATCCAAAAAAGTATCTGATCTAAAACTACCTATTGAATGCTGATTTGAAACATGATATTTGATTCTTTTTACGATTTGGGGGAAAAAATGGAGTTTAATTTTTGAAAATGCATAGAATTTACTATTTCATTTCATGTTTCATATTTTATACGTGGTGAATAAACGAAGTCGATGACGTCAGACAACTCAGGAAATGTATACAACTTTATGAATGAAAAAAGCAGCAGAATATACCTATTCACAATTCTTCAAATGTGTATCAAAGAAATCTGTCTAACAAGCAGGATATAGTCTCTGAACATACATTTAAAGCGTACTCCTTTCATCTTTACATTTTCTTTGAATATGTGGAACATGAAAACTAAATTTTACTTCGTTTGATGATTTCTTGTTGTGTTTTTTTATATTTTGGTAAAGTATTTCTTTTTGGTCTTTCTTGATAATACTCAGATCATATTGAAATAAATCTGAGCTCTAGAGAAATTAGCACTTATATTGCAACTGATTTTTTTTTTGTAAGATAACTAATATATTTTCTACCATTGTCTTCTAGTTAGCATCTTTTCTGTTTCCCAGAAAGGTTTGAAAAACATATCTTAATTACAAACATACATATTTATCAATTCGGTACAAGAATCTTTAATTTTTCATGATTTTGTGAATTTGGGACTTGCAAAAAAGAGTTCTTTTGTAATTATTGTGTGTAATTTTAGGAAATATTGCTCTTGCATACTAGGAATTGACCAAACAAATATCTTACTATTGTTCTTAATACTAAAATTTAAAGAAACGAATGTGTTCAATATTATCATAACACAAGTGTAACCAAAAATGCATGTAATGTGGTAAATACACTTCCCATTTGAAACTGACAAAAATTGTATTTACATTTGAAATCAAAACAACAAATAAGTTTTAGAGCACCTATTGACACACTTCTAACTAGCAAGAATAGTGTAGACGAGTATAGCCTCAAATTAGAGGAGCTAGTTATTTTCTGGCCATCATTCAGCTACGGACGAAGTAACGACAAAAACTCAACAAGCCAAGAAGAAAGGAACCCAACGTCAAGAAAAAATTGTTAAAATATGACTTAGTAATCAGGCCCCTTTTTAAAAAATATTTAAAAATAAAGGACAAGTGAGAGCAACAATGTTATGTTTAAAGCAGTCTAGATAATACTTAAGAATATCTATCAAATGAACTAATCCATAATTTGAAGATATGTGTTATGAAAGAGAAATTTGAAAGCCTAAACTATGATATTTTACTTGATGGACCTTCAATTATATCGCCTAAAAGACCGAGCTTCAAACTCTGAATTAATTCACGTCATAGATGATATTAGCTTATCAAAATTTTTCAATATTGTTCTTGATTTGTTCGATACTTCTAAAATTTGTAAATCTGAAGTGTGAATACCAAGGCTTCTTAAGATGAAAACCCGTAAATTGTTACTTTTGAAGATTGTATATATTACGGTTGGCTTACGATAACCCACGATAAAAGCTCATTGTCATTACAACACTTAAACATATAAACATGAAGGAAACACAAACAAATAACATGCAGGTAAGTACATGAGAGTTAATAGTTTGTATAGTGGGCCGACCTAGAACTCCACGGCTTTATTGATTGTTTAATAAAACTGATATCTCAGTGTAATAGAATATTTACTTTCAGCGTCAATGATCAGTAAGGAAGATGAACATTGTCTTTCTTGGGGTAACTAACATACCTTTTGTCTACTATTGTTGTATCTACTACCAGCATTTCAATTTAAATACTTGTGATGTGCCACTTTGTGGAAATAAATTATCCCACCACTGATAGATTTATTGACGTATCTATTTCCTAAATATTCCTTTATAATATTCCAGTATATCACGCATACCGTATTTTCCGAGGTTAGGTAATATAAAAAAAAAATTACAAATATCTGCTAATTTAAGAATCGTTGTAAATACCGTGTATATGACTAGTTACGACGACATTTGTAAACCCATTTTTCAAGAGAGCAAGGAGGCAAAGATCTACACAAATGTTTTCATTCTGAACCAATAGTTATATCACCCAACTTTAGTAATTATGTTTAAACCCATTAAAAATGAAAT
The DNA here is from genome assembly GCA_022664845.1 of Lepisma saccharinum. NCBI lineage: Eukaryota > Metazoa > Arthropoda > Insecta > Zygentoma > Lepismatidae > Lepisma > Lepisma saccharinum. The sequence goes on from JAGDQP010003326.1 coordinate 15,546, forward strand.
TAGCTAAACCTTGTTATGTGTGAAATGTGAATTGTAAACTAACTTAACAGCTTTTCCAAATCAGTCATGTAAGAAACGAAACAAAGTGAGAGTACTTACATCTCCATTACGTTGTTGGCTCCTCCTCTTTGGCTGTAGAAGGCGATGATCTCCTCTGTCGTGGTCTCTACAAGAAGATAAAAGTTACGAAACATTGATTGAAGTCGAAAGAAGGGAATAAAAAGACTAAACTACAAATATTGAAACTTGATCGAAAAATCTCTACTTCTAAGCTTGGCACTTGTGGGCTTCATAGCAGCAACAGTACATTTTCGTCTGTTCAACTTATCAACATGAGAAGAAAACGGAAGGTAATTGTTTGGGCTTCAACTTTTCTTATGAATATAAGAAAAACAAATTTAAATAATCTCTTCATACGAGACCCTTGAGATGGTTGGAAGATTGACTAATATATTGTACCGTATTAACAGACAAAGCAGATGTAAACTCACAAAAATTGGTGAGATTATTCATATAAGATTATTGTGATCCGAACAATTCTTTCTACAATCTCAAAGTGCGTATCGGCACCTACTATTTTTGTTTGATATTCTGAAGAGTAGATTAGAACATGTTAGGGCTAGTTCGAGCATCATAATTCTGACCATCTCCTTATTTCAAGAAAAAGTACATTTGAAACTAGACTTCAAAGATACACTTTCTGCCTTAACTATAATGCTCATTCTCCAACTAAATTCCTATTGAACGTCACATTCGGTTAGCCCAAAGGCGTTTTTTGTGCCATCAGGTTAACTTTGGCTAGGTCATCTTTTTGGCTTTCATGGTTTAATCTCCAAATTAGTATACTCCCTTTCGCTTATTGTGACGAAATGTCTCTTCGCCTTTCGCATAAATGAGCTCACTTACTTCCTTCTCTTAATCTAAGAATTGTATGTAACGCATAAGCAATATTATAGCGATTACAAACAATTTGAGAACTCTCCCCAACCAACATGCTGAAAAAGATAAAAAGAAAATTTTAACTAACAATAGTAAACCCTACATCCTCTTAACTTCCAGGACATCTTTATCCATAAGTTTACGGAAGAAGGAAAGAGAACAGAAAGCTCCTGACCTTTTGAAGGTAATGTACTACTATTCCATCATTTACTTGGAGTGTTTGGCTGAAACCAAGTTAAACTTGAATGAGTGTGGTAGCCATTAGCTGGATTTCAATCAACGTTGCCTTCCCAGCAGTGGTTGGTAAAGAGCGACCTTCACTACTAGACCACGGCGCTAAGTTTAGATGCAAATTCTAAATATAGATCAACAAAGAACTTGCGTAATGCATTTTTTTATTGTATTTCGCAAAATGCAGGAATTGGTAAGTTGTAAGACAAAAAAAAAAAAAAGTACTCTGGAAGTATTTTGTCAAACAAGGAATGGTAAAAGACAAATGTGAATTTGAATTGTGTTTATTTAGCCCAGGCTGGGATAGGGAGGGGGGAGGGATTGTCAGTGAAATCAACCAGGGCATAGTTTGAAGATACAATCTCGACGCGAGCCTGGTGCGACTGAGGGAAGCCCTGCAGAAACCTCAGTCAGGATGGCCATCTCTTGACCGTGAACTCAAGACCTTTCAAAGGCGAAGCCAACGCTATAGCAACTGAGCTACTACATCTATTCCATTCGCAAAATGTCAAACTTGATATCAAAGTAGATTTGATGGAAGTTATGGAGTGCAGTCAACCTTTGCAATGAATATTGAAATACATAAACGCCACGTCATCTTCACCTCATAGAAGAAGAGAACGTTGAGAGTATGTACACACTTGTGTAGTTTTATTGTTTGAGATCCAGATGCAATTATTACATTAACGTTTGGTATATTTCAAGATTCCTGTTTTACAGTAACAATTATTTATTTACTTACTGCTTAGCCACGTTGTGTCCTCCTGTCTGCACCATTGTTGTCGTTGAGGAGGTCATCACCCCCAAACAGCTCTCCGTCGATTATTTGGCATCCTAAAAGACAAAATATCAGAGAAACATTAGTATGATTCAAATTTAAAGAAAAGAACTTTAAAATCTTAACGACTTTAAGGACTTAAAATATCTACCTATATTAAAATATCTACCTATATATTTTCTAAACTTCAAAACTGATGTTTCGAGTTGTCATTTTGCAATTCTAAATTCAAACTCATACTATATTTCTATGGCCTTTACAGCAACTGAAGGCTTCAGGATATCTTGTCGATAACTGTACTTCTTTATCCATTGGATAAAGAAGAATATCCTAGAGACCACTGACTTAATTCAAGGCATCGTACGAACACTAGCCTGATATGATCGAAGCAAAAGCAGGATAAAACAAGGAAAATGGCCGACAACGTGATTCAATTCAATGACATCTCTATTACGAAGAGATTACTTAGACATTCCGTACAGACTGACATCGTTAACGAGATTTATCTGTTGTGTTGTTAATTAATACTAAGAGCTGACACGAATAGTTACAAAACATTTCCGTGTTTTACTATCATTTACTTGTATTTAGATGTTACTCTTTCCCCCCTCTTTTCATTTGTACAAAGTATGCTGCTAAGTTTATTATCAAGTAATTAAAGTGTATCTAACTTTCTCATTTTGTCAAGAAAAAGCTGTTAAACTCACTGGCAGCGTATTGGTAAAAATTCTCGAATCTGGTGACAGTTTTCACAGTCCAAGAGAATGCTAAGTGCTGTGCTGTTAATTTGTTATTCAGCCATTTGATATGGTCATTTTTTATTCAGCCAACAAGGTAGCGATTACTTTGAAGTTACAATGTCATGCACCAGCCTTGTTGGAAGCGAAACGTAAGGTTAAGAAAAAAGTTCAAAATGGCAACATAGCAGCTGAAGCAGCAGCTAATAATTCTCTCAAAGACACTTGCCTCCTCCTCCTCTCTAGTCTGCAAGATTTAGCCAAGAATTTGAAAATACTCAGTTATCAGGCAGTATACTTATATATATATAATACATACTTTACATATATGACTCTAAGGTTTGATGAAAGCTAACAATTCACAGCCAGACTAATTTCAATATGTAGCCTCTGAAAAAACTCTGCTTTGTAGAAATCAAGTGAAATCACGTTAGTAAAAGTTTCCTTTTTAGTGCATTAAGCTTCATTTTGCAATCTGTCTCTTTTTTTTTAAATTAGTTCTATAACGTTGAATGATAAATTGTAAAACGAAATATATTTATTCATAAACAATGGGAACCGAAATTAAGAAGTAAAAGCTTCGTGTCAATAGAACAATTTTGTTTGTTACTTCTTGAAAAGAGTCAGTGGAAAGGTACATTTATAAGGATTCAGTCTGAAAGTCGACGCGACATCTTGCTGTCAAAGTAAGGCAAGACGGTGAGAAGTTTTCATTTAAGAACATAACACAGTAAACTTACTTGAAACCAGAAGTACACCAAGTCTAATACAACATACTGAAAAATTTCAAAGGGAAATATGTTGTATAAGAACCGAGATATGCAGAACGTTAGAAATTTGTCCACAAGGTGTGATCAAAAAATACGGTGAATGAATTTTTATAGCAGCAACTGCTGACGCTACATCCATTTGAAGTATTAAGTTCAATAACGCTATCCGTTGAGATAGTCAGTGTCAAGTTTGAACAAGTTGTGACTAGTCAGTTGGCTTCCAGAGCCCAAATACTGAGATTGTGTTTACCGTGTCTGTCGCGCATCATGGATTTCTAACAACGCGTTAGAATAAGTTATGTTTTAACTTGCAAAAGAGAGCCAAAAAAGTTCATATGTTAAATTCAGTGTATGGCGATAATATGGTGACCCTGCAGACTATTTACAAATGATATGAGCGATTTAAAAGCGGAAATGAGTCGGTTGAAGACGAGCAACGATCGGGACGTCCTTCTACCTCAAAAACAGAAGAAAACGTGCAAAAAGTGGCAAAAATGGTTCATTCAAACAGCTGATTGACTATTCGAGAGCTTACCTAAAAACTTAACATCTCGTACGGGTCCGTGCAAAGCATTTTAACCGATAATTTGCAAATGAGACGAGTGAGTGTGAAATTTGTTTCCTGACTTTTGACTGGCGAACAGAAGGAAAACCACACTTCGCTTCTGATCCGGGAGTTTTTGACCGAAAAAAAGGTTCCTGTCTGTCCACATCCACCTTACTCTCCGGATTTAGCACCATGCAACTTCTGGCTCTTCTCAAGAATAAAAACCGTGCTAAAAGGAAAACATTTTGACACCACTCTCGACATTGGGATGGCCACGACGGAGCAACTGAAGGCCCTTCCGAAAGAAGCCTTCCAGAAATGCTTTCAATCATGGAATGAACGTTGGGATAAGTGCATCGCTAGCCAAGGAGAGTACTTTGAAGGAGATTAAATTAAATTTGAGGTAAGCTTATTACTTTGTTCGGAACAAAATTATTCACGGTATTTTTTGATCACACCTCCTATACTATTCTTCACTAGTGAGTACACAAAATTTTCTTACGGTGGTTGGCAAGAAATATGCCAAACTAAACGACGACATCTCAATTGTTCATCAAAACATTATTTTTGATATAATGACTTTACCGGTAACAATAGTTACTTAGTATGAAACAAAATTATAATTAAGTTGTAATGATCAAATTACGAATCGTAATCGTTCTCCTTATCTTAAAACAGTTACTTCTGCGAAAGCACTTTTCGCTTTCTATCTGAAGGCTTGTGTGAACAGATTACAAGTACGATATGTTAAAAGTAGGAAAAGAAAAAAAAGATTTTGTTAAGTGTATATATGTTGCATTTTATTTTAAGGCTTTTAGGCAACTATGGCTCAGACCGTATGGGTGATGATGGGATGAATTGGTGCAATGAAGAAAGTGGGAGGAAACGGGAGAACCCCGAGAAAACCCACGCACACGGTGTTTGTCCACCACAAAGCAGGGATGGCATGAGCAGGGATCGATCCGACAACCCCTAGTACCAGAGCCAGAGCACCAACTGAGCCATAGTGGCCCATGTATATATGTTACCTCAATATTTTAGGAGATTTATCTTCAGCTGTTGTATAGCTGTTGGCAAGTCATAAAATATTTAAACATCTCAAATGGAATGTTACTGAAAATTTTAAATATGTTGACCACATGTGAGTGAATATTAATAGATTTATTTTCTGCATATGTACATAGAAAGTAACAGGGAATAGTGTACTGAATATTGTACTTGGAAATAGTTGTAAAACAGTTGAAGATAAATATTCGAACATGGTAAGATAATATACAAACACTTTACCACATATTTTTCTTCCCCTTCTTTTAACATACTTTTAATCTGTTTAAACCTTATTTACATGTTCAAATTACACATATACATACAAGAAACACTTTTATACATATATATATAAAATATATATATATATATAAAATAAATTGTTGATGTCCTGAAGAAGCCTTCAGGTAGAGAGTGAAAAGTGCTTCAGCAGATACGACTGTTTTCGGTTATGCAGCGGACGACTACAATAACATTTAAGGTACATACTTTTCATAGCAAATTCGGTTTCCGTTCGTTAATATATCTCTTTTAAACTATAATAGTTACAACTTTTCAATTTACCCTGTTTTATTTGCTTAACTTAACTTATTATAAAGCAAAAATCATGATTATTGTGCCACATCCGAATTTTCAAAATTAATGCATTTTCACCTCAACAAAAGGTCATTTGCAAGTACATCACTCCTCAAACTCAAAATTATAGGATACATTTTAGTTAGATTTGCGTAATGTTTGCTTAAACGATTATCCTAATGAAAATGAGAGATATATCTGGTGTAGTAAAAAGTAATCCATTATTTTGCCAATAGATGGCTTCAGTGATCTGTATCTCGCGTTGTATAAGTCCGATCGGGTTCAACGAGATGGCGTTCAAACGATGAGATTGCGTACTACAAACACTGTTCAGATAGTTGTGATGAGTTGACTCAGTGTTGTGTGAGCGCGCGTCAAAATGGACACTAGCAAAGAGAAAATACGCTATATTTTACAGTTTTTCTTCGATAAAGGCGAAAACGCAAGCCAGGCTGGCTGCAAATGTGAATAGTGTTTATGGTCCTGATACTGTAACAGCAAATCACGCGCAATTTTGATTTCGTCGATTCCGTTCCGGTAATTTTGACGTCAAAGATGTACCACGCACTGGAAAGCCACGTGTCGAACATGTCGATAAAATCATGGACATTGTCGCGTTCGATCGTCATGTAAGCACTGTTTCGATTGCCCAAGAGCTAAACATTGCACAAAAAACCGTGTGGAACCATTTGCATAAGGATGGATACAAAAAGAAGCTTGATGTATGGATGCCACACGAGTTAACGCAAAAAAACCTCATGGACCGAATTTCCATCTGCGAATCGCAACAAAAGCGACCCATTTCTGAAGCGATTGGTGACTGGTGAAGAAAAGTGGATCACTTACGACAACGTCACGCGAAAACGGTCGTGGTCGAAGCGCGGTGCGCCGGCGCAAACGGTGCCCAAGCCAGGATTGACGGCCAGGAAGGTTTTGCTGTGTGTTTGGTGGGATTGGCAGGGAATTATCTATTATGAGCTGCTTCCCTACTGCCAGATCCTTAACTCGGAACTATACTGTCAACAATTGGACCGTCTGAAGGCAGCAATCGCTCAGAAGCGGCCAGCTTTGGCCAATAGGAGAGGCATTGTGTTCCACCAGGACAACGCAAGGCCACACACATCGATAGTGACTCGCCAGAAGCTCCGGGAACTTGGTTGGGAGGTTCTTATGCATCCACCTTATAGTCCGGACCTGGCACCGAGTGATTACCATCTGTTGCTGTCCATGGCGAACACGTTTGCTGCTGCAAAATTCGCGTCAAGAGAGTCTTGTGAACATCGACTGTCTCAATTTTTTGCCAATAGGGACAAGGGCTTCTATGAGAGAGGCATCATGATATTACCTTCCAAATGGCAACACGTTATCGAACAAAACGGCGCATATGTGACCTAAATCGGATCATTCTAACTATTGTAAGTAAAGCCTTCAATGTCATTCAAAAGTAATGGATTACTTTTTACTACACCAGATATAAGAAATAAGCTTTCAAGGTATTCTAAATGAAACACAATTTGTAGTAGCTTAAACGTGTGATTTTTACTAAATTCAAGGTTTCCAAATTAGAACATAAGATAATCATTCGAACGTTTTTCTTCATTTAATTTTTGCACAAGGAAACATTTACCTACACTGAAGTGAAAAATGATTGGTGGAGAGTGGAAGCAGAATAAGACAGTCTCAGTCAAAGATACCTAAAAGCATTACACAAACTTTGGAAGAATATTATAAGAATCGGAGAAACATGGAAACAAGCATCGAAAATAATGTTTTGAAATTTAGTATTTATGGTAAATCTTTGCACTTGAATTGAAAATTTCGTGAAAGGAGAGCCGAAAATTACTTTGAGGAAACTTGATATTTTAGGAAACTACTGCACCTGAATTAAGAACTTGAAGTAAATAAAATAAAGTATTATAAAAATCATGACAAGATGAAAACTACTTTAGAAAACGGGTCAAAAATTATTTTGGGAAACTTGTTATTATGGGAAATTATGGTGTTCCCCTTGAGTTTAGCACTTCAGTCAGTAGTGAAGTAAGTGGTATTATTATTTACGAGGAAAACGAGCGTTTTAAATTTTTAATTCCACACAGAAAAGCACCTCCTATCGTCAATGAACGCCAACATGTCTAGACTTTGAAGTTTATTTTTATGTGACTTATAGGGCATGTTATAGGCATGTTTATTTATGATATGTTACTATTCGTGTAAAAACACATTTTTTACACATATAACACTTGCACAGTTACGAACTTCAAGTTTACAATTTATTGTAGTTAAATTTGAGGATGGTTTACTGTAACAAGGAAACGTTATGTGTATTGACATATGGAGAAAACTGACTTTGAACATTACTCAGGTTGATGCTAAATATGTGGTAGAAGGAAAATTTCGACGCAACAGTTTCTTTAAAGCTTTCTCTTCACAAGGTTTTATCTTTATCCTGACACTAACATTGATTTTCTATGAACAGCCATTGAAAAAAATAACTCCAAAATCTGGAGAAAATTACCAAAAACTAGGCAAAATTTTAGGCACAACGGCCTACTCAACTTCGAACATGTGACCTGTTTATTTCAAGGTAAGCATTCTGAAATTAAGCCAACATTTTCGCAGGTTTCAGACTTAGATAAATTAAGATATTTTGTAGCAGATAGTAAGTATGAAATGCCAGTCTTAGAGCGATTTCCACTAGAGATCTATTCCTTGTGCTCTGAGACCCTCAATTTGTTTCTATCTTTTTGTACATTTAGGTATCGAAACATTTTAAGAAACAAAACACATACGTGTTTCCTATCTCCTGCTTTTCCTGATCCCTTTCGAATCTATTAAAGAAGCTGAGTCTGTCTCACTTACCCTCACCGCAAGGCGATGAATAACATCTCAAGAAAGGTGGCGGTTTCCAATCCTCATAGAAGAACAGGCTTTCGTAGAAAGTAGAACCGAATGAAGAATCCGTCGACGTTGAAGTTTATCCTTTCTCTGATGCAGGGTTGCCAGGTAGTTTGGGATATCTGCGTCCTCTTCGTGTTGGATTCTTCTTACTTGCAGCATTACAAACAAATTACAACTAATTGTAAAAAAAAGAAAGAAAAAAAATCTTCGATCCTTCGAACTCGGAGGGATCTGAAAATAAAGTAAAAAAATTCCATTTATAATTGCAACATTTACAATGTAGCTAAGCCATTAGTACTAATTTAACAAATTCTAAGAGGAACAAATTTACGTCCTATCATGCTGTATGAAATACAAATATAACTAGGAAGTAATAAGAATGTTCTTCTTCCGTTAACCGTAATATGAACCTATAACTTCAGGTTACCTGTATGAAAATAGTATCTTTGCCAGTGCATCTACCATTCGCAGCATGATTCAATTTCGAATAACAATGTTGGAAGTTGTTTTCAGTCAGAAAATTGTGGTGTACCTTAGATTTTTCGATATTGTTTATTGTCATAGAAACATAATTCTAGCATCACTCACATTGAATTGAAATTAATACTGTCAGATGCAGAATAAGAATTGCACTTTTATTATATCTGAGATCGACTATACAATAGGGAAAGAAAAGTAGGCTAAAATTTTCTTCTTCTGGTGTAAAATTTCAGCGACTATTATTTGTTTCCAATTCACTTCGTCAAGCATTAGAGACAGCAATTTCGATTTAATTAATTTCAGTTAAGTTTAAATGAGAAAAATCTCATAATTATTTATTTTTGTTCACAGAAACTTTCATTCTAAACATTACCCTAAACAGACTGAGATTTCTTAAGATTTTTCCTTAGTAACAGTGTTGTCTTTAAATTAGACCTTGGCAGATTTCCTTCCCAGATTTGCCCTCTACGCTACCAGTGGTCTAAGCTAAACATGAGTTAAGATTAAAAATACAATTCTATTCAACAACAGTTTGTCTTATCGATTCAATAAGTATAGCACTGATTCAAGTATTAGGACAGGGGTGCCACTCTAGTTTCTTTGCAACTAAATATGGTCACTTTTACTGTCAATTCAGTCATAAATTACAATCGCTACAAACATGATTTCTAGTTGTTGTAATATCAAATATCCTTCTTTGAGTCAACCCATTCTTCTCACTGCATTCTTCCCAAATCATGCTTTATTGATGCAATTGAAGTTGTCTTAAGTTTTAATAATATTAATGATCAAAGCACTTTAGGTATTTCTTGAAATTAATAGTTACTGCTGCTTGCGGAAAAGGTATGAATCAATGATTCAATGTGGTGCCATGTCCGCTGTTCAATACTGCGTTATAGAGCAACGCGTTGTGATATTGTGCATGCTGGAAAGTACTGCGTAGTACAGTGGTTTTCAACCGCCGGTTCACAAAGCTATTATACAGGTCCTCGGCAAAGTAATACATTTAATCGTTTAACATTTATTGGGTGCTTGAATTAATTCTCCCTGTTTTTGCCACATAAACTCACAAATATTGCCACAGAACGGTGAATGGTATTCTATTCAAAGTAGTGCCCGTTGGAAGCTACAACCAGTTCCCACCTTAGAGGTAACAAATGGATTCCTCCGTAAAAAAAAAAAAAAAAAAAAAAAGAAAAAAAAAAAAAAAAAAAAAAGCAGGGTCTTTCGAGGCGATCCAGTGATCAAGTCATTTTTGGATATTTGCGAAATAAGTGTTGGGTTGTAGCGGCAAAAACAAATGGTGTTCTGAAGAAACAATATTCGGGGAATATGGCGGGTGGAGTACGATATCCCATCTAAATTCCGCCAAGATGTCCTTGAGGGGTTTGGAGACATGCGGTCTACCGTTGTCATGGAGCAGAATAACGCTGTCATTTCTTGTGGCGTATTGAGGGAGTTTGTCCGTGGGTTAACGTTTCTAACAGAGTAATTGTCGTCGGTATCGTTAACATTGATCGTTTCACCTGATTGCAAAATGCAAAAATGCACAACACAACACCGAAAAATGCTTGATCCCACTGAATGCACACCATCAACTTCTTTCCATGAATGTCTGATTTTGACCTTCAGGTTGATGGTTCGTCGGGACGCATCCATGACTTTCTGCGCTTAAGTCTTCGCAACGAATAAATTATTCATCTCTAGTCACTATTCGATGCAAAAATGACTTCCGTTTCTGTCTTTGCAGCAGCACTTCCCAAATGGTTGAACGTTTCGCAGTGTATCCCTTCCGCAATTCATCGAGGACCCAGTTTCCTCTTTTCTGGATCATTGCCACTGCTTTTCAACGTTTGATAACAATTGACTCATCGACATGTAGCGTTTGAGCGTCTGACAAGATTCTTCTTCCAGTTGTTCGCAGTCTTCAAAAATTTTCGGCTGACCAGAGCGTTCTTTGATGTCAAAATCGTTGTCTTTGAAACGTCGAAACTAATCGCAGCAACTTGTTACCGATAGAGGCCACCATAGGCCCCACTAGCAAATAATGAATTTCAGCAGCAGATTTTCTGAGATGGAAGGAAAACAGCAATCTTCCCGCAAAGTTTTTATTTTTTTGTACGAAACCTGACATCTGTAATTGGATAAAACTTGTGTTTTTTCCACTTGGATCACGTATTCCAATCTGCACTGCTTCTCACAACCTACTACCGGTACTTGCACGCACAGCAATACTCTGTAGTCACTTATGGCCCGATTGATTTCGCACATCTGTTGCTCTCTATTTGGCAACAGCGATAATTAATTAAAGCACCCTATATTTTGTAGATTTCGGCAGTTAAAAATTGTGTTCAAAGTTTATATTTTCTTTCCAAAAATACTAATATTTGAAAGTGTGCTGTTATCTTTTGAACGTCAAATAAACATCTAACTTACTGGCATCTTACCGGTCCTTGTAAAACTTCTCCTGTAGTTTGCCAGTCCATGAGTATCAAAAGGTTGGAAAGCTCTGGTCTCTGTATCTTTGGGTTCTGTAAATCGTTTTATGTTTAAGCTGAGACTTTAATAATATGAAAGTTGCTGTTCTAAATGAGAAAATACCCCAAGTTCAATGATTGATTCCAACAAATCAAAAGAATTGTTCGGACTTAAGCGTCAAGAATCCTTCAGGAATCTTGAGGGAGGGAAAATCTTCAGGGATATTAGGATGATGTGAGAATCTTACCTGTGGAGAATGTGGGATGGGGTTATATTATGATTGATGCTGTTTCGGTGTTTACAAATACTTCAAACCGGATTAGCTATTTTGGGGTCGATGATATGTTCTTTGATTTTGGTTTAAAGATTCTATTATGTCATACCTATGTTCTGGCTATTAAGAATCATAAAGGTGTAAATCACCAACTGTTTACCTTCTTTTGTTTATTACAAAAGAAGATTTGATTAACTGCACTATTTAGAAATTTTCATTTAGAAGTGGCGAAAGTGGAAGTACACTAATTGTGAACGTTATTTCGATTAAAAATTGACGTGTTTCAGAATGTATTATCTTCGAAAAAAAAAATGTCTGTAATCACTACACTTCACATATTGTATATACGAGGGTCATTGCAAAAGCAACTATTTTTTTTTCGAAAATGGTAACGAATAAAAAAATTCTGAAATATGCAAATAGAAGGTTAGTTTATATGTAAACTTTACAAGTAGGGAGATGGAGGAACACACACACCACCATAAAGATATAGCACAAGAAGAAAAGACGAAAAAAATTTTGTCGTTTCAAACGTGTTTTACTGTCAATTGCGGCGTCTTCCACAGCGGTGGCAGTGTGTGATGGATTCTTTGGGAGACTATTTCGAGGGACTCTAAGATGTCACCGGTACGTGTTCCTGCCCTGTACTATTGTGTACTGTTGCAATTGACAGTAAACACCTTGAAACGACACAACTTTTTTCGTCTTTTTTCTCGTGCTATATCTTTATGGCGGTGTGTGTGTTCCTCTATCTCCCTACATGTAATGTTTACATATGAACTAACCTTCCATTTGCATATTTCAGAATTTTTTTATTCGTCACCATTTTCGAAAAAAAAATTAGTTGCCATGACTTTTGCAATGACCCTCGTATATCATTGTATTCACTTAGCCTTAAGGAGGATTGCCTCACACATGCCTCCTTACGTAACAAAGATATATACAACCCAAAGAGTCTTAAGATATTATTACAAATTAGATAAAGGTTAGGTTATTTGGTGTCAAGGAAACACTTGGGACAGAACCAAATATAAATGGAACTGACAAAATGATTTACCACTGTATGTAACCCGTAAAACTTTTCAACGAAAATCTATTCATTTCAATACGTTTCCAAACCCAATGATGGATACATTTTTGGTGGTGTAACTGTACATTGGAATAGAACAATTTTTTAAAAATAACAGAAAGAAATAATGCTAAGAAATTAGAAACATGAATTTACCTTCATCCTCTTTCGCCGGCAGGGTCCTCTTCTTTCTTGCATCTTACAGTCTACCATTCTAACTTCTAAAAATAAAACGCAAATAACAGGAAAATAGTCTGAGAAAAATGACGTGAGAAGATCAATGAATTTAAACCAACTCTTTCGTCGCTCTGCAATGTAAACGGAACAGAGAGACTATCAGTAACACACACACAAAAATATTTGTTACATAAGTATTTAATGTGAAAGAAATGGAAGAGCGCCGTTATTACTTCGAAGGAATTTATTTAACAAAGTTAATTTATGTTGCACATCGCTACATTTGGATACGTGTAAGCTTTCACTTGAATCGAAAAATCAATTGGTAACTTTAACATGGAAATACTTTCATTCTATTACTTAATATCACTTTTATTATTCTTGTAGAAGCGCTCAATCTCTGATATGAATGGGTTAGGAATCCTTTGATCTCATTCCTTATTTTTAAACCGTTTTTGTACATTCAACTTCACAATTGTAATAGTAACTTATGGTATTTACCTTTCGTAAATTGATAGTCCATGTTTTCAAGGTGAAAAGCAAAATGAATTAAACTAAAAAGAAATATAAGACAAGAACATGATTAATTTTTACTTGTAATATTTTCAGTAAATTAACCATGATTTTATTTTGCCCTAATTTCGTATTACTTTTTAAAATGAAAGATACAAAAATATTAGATGCCGTTCACTATTACAGATTCGGGATTGAGTGGACTAAGGAAGATAACCAAGTCATGTTTCAAACCTCATTGCATACCCATTACTGAACTTTAAGAGAATAAATTTATTGTTCTTCACGCAAGGTCAAAGATTTTGTTTTTTTCTCATATATTAATAGTTTGAATAAAAAGAACCAGCGCGTATTGTACTTGACCTAAATTTGGAACTCTAGTATTATTAGGGGGAAAACGAAGTCGATTAAGAAAGAAAAGAATTCATCTATTTTTACTTATCTCAAATCAGTATCTGGATGTTATAGAAACGTAACTCCTTAGTAATGTAACGGAAAATGTGTAGACTTATGTTTCTCTGGCACTGAAGTACCGAAATATAATCACATATTTATATAACTATGCTGAGACAGTAACATAATTGAAAAAATATTCGAATGCAAAGAATTCTAAGGGACGTGCGAGTGTGCTTCTTTCACATTAAAGTACTTAGATTTAAGTTTCAAATATATATTTAAAAAATATTTGGCCTTACATTCCTAATGAATTAGAAATTACTGAATAAAATATATTATAATTATATTACTTGTTCCGAATTGCGTCTAATGGGTAATATCTAACAATACATCTATGTTTCATACTATATTTTTCTTATCAACAGTCACATTGCTACTGTAACAAGAAATACTTCTACGCAACCATCGTATTATGATTAAATATTTAAAAATCATTAATGATTTAAATTAATTCAAAACTGTAAAATAATATGTTTTCTTTGGAAAAGCATTCAACACGTTTATGTTTATAAATTATGTATAATTTGAAATGATGCTGTCTCACCTTAACCCTCTAAACAAGTAAAAACGTAAGAAATGTATCCAAAATAAAGACCAAATTTTCAATTTAGAAACAATTCCCATATTTCCATGCTATCATTGCGAACATAGATTAATAAACACGTGTAGATAAAGGCTAGAGACGAGCGAAACGGCAGAAATTAGGAGTAGCATAGAAAACGAGGAGTTACTCAGTTAAATAGTGTGAACACAAAGATGCAAAGTGTATATAAAAGAGAGAAAAATAAGAAGTACTTGCAATTATTGAAGAAGATAATTGATACTTGAAAGTGAAAGGCGAAGATGAAGAAAACGAGCAACATATAGAAAGTATTAATGGGAAAATTTATACAAAATGCAAAGATAAGGGACACCGAGGTTGGTTGTCACACGGGGCTGGTTATTACAAGTAGTTTTGCGAACTGGTAACAGATAGCAACAGCTGCTAACGTATCGTGATAATTTACTTGACTTGGCACCTTTGTATAACGGAAGACCGAAAGCTGTCTGGGAGCACGTTCAAGTGGTAAGTTGAAAAATGTATTTTTCTTTGCGGAAGAATATATTTTTAAAAAATAAGTTTAATTATCCCTTGTGTTGTCTACAAAATAGTGTGGAAAGCTATTATATTGCTGCTTTTTTTTATCGGTTTGTGTACTTTGTCATGGAATGGCTGCACATGCGGCTGGTTGTTACAGTGCCTTTGGGGCAAGTTGTTACATGTAACCACCAACCCCGTAGTGCCTTGTGTTATAGTTATAGACACGAGACTCTTAATTTGCAGACAACAATAATAAGTTACAATAAAAATACCACAGAATTCGGATTAACAAAAATTCACTTCAGTTAATAATAATGTTTGTAGCAGTTTCATTCTTAGATAATTAACTTACTGCATTTATTTATTTTGTTTGTTATTCCAGAACAGGCGAGACTTAAAGAAAACGAGGACATACAAAAGAAAGACTGAAAGAGGAAAGACTTCTCTTCGAGTGTTCAAGAGCGCTTCCGTCCATTTACAATATTCCAGGAATCGTTTCCCAGGCTCTCAGACTTGCAGTAACCCCTTCCAACATCAAGACAGGATTTTTAGAGCTCTGGAATTTATCCTTTTAACAATGATGTTTTCTCTGATTGCGACTTCATCCCTTCATCTATTACTTACAGTCAAGAAGAGACGGGCATTTCATCTACTTCTCAAGATAAAGGACCTTCAGAGATTGCAACTTCACCGTCTACTTCTCAGCGTCAGGGACCTTCAGGAATTGCTACCTCATTGTCCACTTCTGAAAATCAAGGATCTTTAGGGATTGCAACATCACAGTCTACTTCTCAACGTCAGGGACCTTCAGGGATTGCCACCTCACTGTTCACTTCTGAAGATCAAGGACCTTCAAGGATTGCAGCCTCACAGCCCACTTCTCAGGGTCCTTCCGGAATTGTTGCTGGGCGTACTCTCTCGACTTCACAAGAAACACTTCTTGCTCAAGCCACGTACTCTCTCGACTTCACAAGAAACACTTCTTGCTCAAGCCAAGATCAGCCTAGCTGACATCCGACCTGTTCCAACAGCATCAGCACGGAAGAGAGAAGTGAAAGGTCGTAAACGTAGAAAATCAATTATCCTGACAGACATGCCAAATAGAAATGAGTTGAACCTGGAGCAAAAAGATAGAGCAAAGAAGAATAAGCTTCCTTCGAAGACCAACCCAACAGTAAAGAGAAAGTTATTTCTTAAGAACGGGGGCCGCAGTCATAAAAGCAAAAGCAAAGATGAATCCTCTTCATCTGATGAAGAGGATACATTCTGTATCATGTGTTGTGACATATGGAAGAACTCCCTGCGAAAGGTGAAGTGGGTCCAATGAATACAGTGCACTAAATGTTCTCACAAGAAGTGTGTTGATTCTCGACCTTGTTGGGTTTGTCTAAATTACACGAGTGGTGAATCGAGTTCTTAAAAATAGCAAGACTAGGCCTGCTGGATGTGAATTTCTTCTAAAAGCCAATCGACAACCTACTGAAGCAACCTGTTAGAAACAGAAATGTTTCCATCGTAAATGTTTATGAGTGTTTATGAGAAGAAATGATGATGATAATAATAATGATGGAGAGGCAAAGAGAAGACGATAAAACTTTTCTCTGGAAAATGTTAGAAGGTAAATAAAAGTTTTCTTCAATTCTTTATGGAATATTACACTATTTGAATCTGAAATGGATTCTACAAAGTTACAAAGCTAAACAGTAAACGATACCTGCTAAAAAGGAGATATTAAAGTAAAGGATAAAGATGGAATCACATTTTTGATAAACATAGGATCATCTAAGAATTAAACGTGTGTAGATGAGTGAATGGCATTTAAAAAAAAAATTAATGAACAGATTTCTGTCTTGCTCTCATAGCTCAATCGAAAAGTAAACGTGTGCAAGCGGGAAACCTGAGTTTCCTTCACAGTTAGTTAAATGTCAAATTTCTCTTACATTTTTTAAACTTGTTCATACATAAGGCCTTTCTTTGCTTTACGAAAAAAAAGTTACAATTAAAAGATGCATCTTTTTTTTTTTTTAAATCAACAACGTTTTCACAAAATTAATTTGTGAAAAGTACATAATTCATTAAAGTTTTAATAATTAGTTTGTTGATATTTCTTCATTTCTTTTATCTAAGAGAAAATTTTTGTTCATTAACAAAATAAATCAATAAATAAGTAACTAAAATAAAGTATATCACTTCCTATTTAAGAGATATTTGTTTAAAAACAAAAATAAATAAACAAAAAATGTATGCTGTTTATTATCTTAGTGTCCAGTATCCTAATTTTTATTTAGTTCTGGTTTCAAGTATTGTATTATGAGGTTTCACGTTAGCAAGTAAACATACTTACAGTATCGAAGTTGTGCGTAATCTCTGCTACTGTTGACTGCTGCTTCTTGTCTCTTTGCCTTCAAAAGAAACTTAGTTGAAGTAGTGTTCCCACTTGTACCTCTCAAGTGTTCACAGCCTGAGACGGTTGTTTTAAATGTTAACATAGTCCATGATCAATAGATGATGAAGAAATATAATTACCATTGCGTTTCAAATGAAATAAACTATTTTGTTTTAAACTGAAAACAATTAGAAACAAACAAGAAATAAAGTACCAAAATAGAAATATGATTCGTAACTATAGGATTCGACTAATGGATTCTCCAGTACGCCGTATGAAAGTACATTGCATGTTGATTGTTATTATTATTTTTAACTATATATAGTCTTTTTTGTGTGTGTGTGTGATTTTCTCATACAAATTTAACAAATATACATTTTAGAGAATGATTACTAACGTTAAAACAGTAGCTTTGGAAACATTTTTATGAACAATGTTTTGTTTGTATAACTTAAACTCAAACGTATATTACGTTTTATTTTGTCCGATACCTTTCTTCGTTTATAACTGATCAGTTATCACGTTCAACAAAATATTTTACCCTAGCTTTCTATCCTAACAGGGTAAAATTTCTTGAAAATTATCCGAAATTGAACTGTTTCGAACATCAGTTAGGACTGTAGTTTAGGGTATCGGTAATATAGAGGTATTGTTTTATTTTATTATTTGTTTTTTTAAAAAATATCTTAAGTTCTATAAATTTAAAAAATGAATACGTGTCGTACATATAAATTACAAGAGTTCACACACCCACACACAGACACAGTTTTCGAGTCATGGCTTCTGTAACCTACCACTTCAAAATAACAAAAACGGGTTTCAAAGCGCGCACATCTTCTTGTAAATATATAATCTAGCGAAGAAGCAACGTTATCTCTCAGAAGAAAGAGTACTATTAGAAATGTTTTTTAAATTTAAATATCTAATCTATATGCTTTGCAAATCTCAAATCGTTACTCCTTTTTTAACTATTGAGATGGAATGATAATCACAACTGGATATAAGGATCCCGGCTACCTTATACCGACAACTTTATTTGAAAATAATGGTATGCTCTGATATGTAGGCTTCATCTTATCTACACCTATTTATTAATCCTCCAACAATACAGTAATGCTGTTTATATAGATGAGATAGAATTATTAGACTCAATCCAGAAAACTTCTCTTTCGTATCTAATTACGAAAGCTTATAGCATCTAATATACGATCAAAAGACTAATATTTTATCCTGCACTTGTGAACATTACTACTAGAGTACTTTATCATTCTTGAACAATAGATGGCAGAATTGGAGGAGCGTTCTGCAGATCATACTTGAGTTATAATATAGCTATTGTGTTTTCTGCGACAACTAATTAACAGTGTAGCTCGCTGTTCTTTACAATTGTTTCAAGATACGATATTCATAATGAAGCTGATCATTTTGAAGTGATTTTAACGTGTTTTTCTGTAAAATTCTGTAATTTTGACATCATGTGAAACGCCAGAGAGACTTTCCCCGCGTAGAAGTGAAATTGTGAACGGTCTTTTGCAGTAAGGAAGACATACACAAAGAATAATTTCTGTAGAGCGATTGTATGTAAAAATATGTACGAAAAATCATGCGAAGAATCATTTGCGTTGAGAGAGAAGTAAGCAAATTAGTAAAACAGGGTTGGAAGGAGTGGGCGAGAACGCGAGCTGTCCTCCGATAAGCATAAAAAACTCAAAACTTTGGCTCTGAGGAACAGAAAAGCCACTTTCAAAGATCTAGACATAAATATGGCTGGTTATGGTGAAGGAATTCTTTGTTTATGGGGCAGAAAGTCACATCGACCAAGAAAGAAAAGTCAAAATACTCCACCCAGGATAAGAAAGTATAAAGATGGTCTGGAATACTCCAACTATGCAAAGAAACGTCTCCAGTGGGCACAAGGACTTAAACCACTAGACTTCTAATCAATGCATGATAATATGTTTCACTATATCTAATAAATGTTGACGATTTGTTAAGCGTTGATTTGGGGAAATATTCAAGTTGCAATGTGTAAATCATCCGATATCAATCATGGTTTGGGATGTAATGTCTGCCTTCGGACCTGGGAGACTTTATATAGTAGAAGGCACAATCCAGCAAGACGTACATTAAAAACGTCCTTTAATAGCAACTGGTCCATAGATTGTAGCCTGATTTGGTGACGAGCCATTCACCTTATGCATACCCTGTCATCAAGCTAACAGTGAAAAATATTATTGACACTGAAAAGCACACGTGAGATGTATAAAAATGAGCAAGGAATTCAATAACAGTAATTAACATCAATTTAAAACACATGCGGATGCAATTTTGTATCAAAAATGCAATTTAAGGAAAATTAATATCGAGTCTAATAATATGAACACATCTGTAGAAGGAAGGGGATGCTCAATTTCATAAAATTGACTTTTGATCAATACAACATTATTCTTGTTTCAGTAGAGAAGTTGCTTCAATATTTCGTCCTGATTCCATTTAAACAATCAATAATCCGTTTAAATTATTTTTCTTGATCTTCCGTTGCCAATAAAAATGCATTTTATTCTTAAATTAACCTCACAATATAATACACGAATACTAACATCATTACCTTTGTTTTGATATTTTATCCCTTAAATATGAAGGTTTGGTATGTAGCCTACCAATTATTGTCTCTTTTACAACACTGGCTGTGGCATAATATTATTATTGAGGAAGATCTTGATAGCTACAATATGACTTTATACATCATTCGTTACTCCCTCTAGTCAAAAATAACCCTTGTATTTGCGAGTTTAGGAAAAAATTTCCGTGTCCTTCATATTCTCGTTCTTCTTTTGTGCTTTCTTTTACTGTCCTCGTCCTTGCTTTCATTTCTTTCCGCATCTCATCCGAACTTAAGTATGAATATATACCTTTCTCATCACAACGTATATATTTTATTAAATTATGTAAAACAACATTCTTTCTGCTTTCCCAAACTGAAACACACAATATTTTCAGAAAAAAGGATTCACATAACCCTTTCCATGTTCTAACACGTTCAAGATTCTGAAGACATTCTCTTGAAACCAAACGAACATATCGCCAGCTGTTCTGTCGTTATGAAATGCTTTTAACACGTTACCAAAATAATCTAATTCGGTGCTATCGGCTAACAACAAAGAACTAAATGCAACATACTTTCATGGTACTTACCTTGAGGCTTCCTATTATTATTCATTATTTTTATTTATCGAAACAAGGTATGATCTCATGAGGTTAGATTTCAAAGTAAAATAGGATGCAGTTATGCAATAGTATATATGTATCTTTAAACTCGTTATTTCAAATCTGAAAAACGCATTTAAAATAGAACATCGGAAATAAGAAAGTGGTGGCAGGAAATTTATTATTATTATTACTATTAATATTGGGTAAGAAAGTAATGTCTTAAATAACTCAAGAGAAGACCAAAGTAAAATAACTTGTGGTAAATGTCACGCTAAAACCAATTTAGTTGTTAATAGGAAAAGAGTTTTTTTTTGTAACACTTTCCATCCGGATGTTGAAGAAAATGTGATTGAAGAACTAGTAAAGGAACAAAATATACTTTATGTAAAATGTACGAAACATAGAACGAAGTATGTTACTTAATCTTCTTTTCATGTTGAGATAAAGGAAGTGGACTATAAAATAGTTAGTAATCCAGCAATTTGGCCGGATCGAATAATGATTGGACAAAACAATGATAATAATGAAATTAAAAGAAGTGAACAAAAAAAGGATAATAATGAAATTAAAAGAAGTGAACATAAGAACCACTAAGCTTTGTCTGAGCTAGATCACAATAATGGATGACCTGGAAACACGGCACCAGAATGTATGAGATTTAAGAACAAAGAGCGAAATGTTTTTTCCTTAATTGCCAGTAACAGTTATGATTTAATTTGCGTAACGGAAACATGGATTTCGGATCAACAAATTAATTCGAAATATTTTACAGATATATATATAATTGCTTTAGAGCAAACACAAATTATAGTAATCTTAATTGCGAAAGAGATGGTGGAGCTTTAATAGCTATTAAAATAAATATTAAAGCTGTTAGAAGAATAGATTTAGAATTCATAAATGAATGTATATGGCTTGAAACTGAATATGGTTGAAAGAAGAAATTATTGATTTCATGTCTTGATTTATGTCCAAATACTAGTTCAGTAGTTTTTCAAAATTATTTTAAACATGTATCTTTGAAAGTTGCAAATTATGAACATGATATCCTAATAGTAGGAAACTTTAGCATATCAAAGGTTGATTGGGTTAATAGGAATTCAGCTGATGACATCCATTACTACTCAAAATGTAAAGCAAGATGTTTATTTGATTTCCTATATTACCTTAATCTAGATGTAAATGAAAATTGTAGCGACAGGGACTTGATATTAATTAATTTTACCGTTCACACCGGAGATTACCTGTCTTTATATAAACAGATTTGTGCTGTTGATTGGACAAATATTTAATTGGACATATATATATATATATATATATAAAATATTGATTTGGAAGGTGTAGCTTTAAAAATAGATGAAGTTATAAAAATGTATATTGCTGATAACATTCTGAAGAAAAGTATACGAACTACTAAGTACCCTTCATGGTATTCTTCTGAACTTATACGAACTCTTAAAAAGAAAAATCAGACACACAAGATATATATATAAACAATCAATGGGACATAGTGATTACTTAAAATTGTCAGTTTTAAGAAAAGTTTTAAAAGTCTTCTTCAAAAAGACATAAATTATTATATTTACGCTGTGAAAATGATCTTATTAGTAAACCTTTAAGTTTTTTGAAGTATGTTCGCAATTCTACCAAAAACTCTACAAACATTTATGGAATTTTTGTTAAAGATAAAAGTGTTTAAAGCTGAAGAACTAGTGGATCACTTGGGTGATTTTTTTCAATCAGTGTATCAAATTTGTGTTCAAAAAAATGTTGAATATTGTAATTGTAGTGACCATTTTTTTCTTTTGTTAATCTAACTCTACCTACGATAACAGTTGATGATGTAGCCAATGCAATAAAATCCTTGAAGTAAAAATCCGCTTATGGTTTAGATGGTATACCTACTGTTATAATAAAGGGTATCAGTAGTGTTATCAAACCAATATTAACATCATTATTCAATTGGAGTATTAATTTACGGTGTTTTCCAAAATCCTGAAAGGTGGTCGCTATGTCTCCAATACCAAAGAAAATGGAAGGAACACTGAAGATTTTCGTCCAATATCAATAATCAATGTCATACCAAATTTGGGTTAAGTTCAGTAGTGCCGGACAAATTTTAAGAAATTTACAGGATGAATTGAGACAATTTAGTGTTGTTCGAGATGAAATGGGAGCGAAATTGTAATGTGGATAACATTAAATGTGAATAATAATGTTGTTCTATAATCTTTTATATGTTTTAAGACGCACTGCATGTCTATGGCGTAGAGTTACAGTTGTTGTCATGTGGATGCGGGTAAGGTAGTGTTCAGATGGCGCGTGTTTGTGCATTTCGTAAACCACACGCCTCCCATGAACACGGGTTTGAGTGCCGGCATTGTGTAAAGTCTGTGTTGTTAGTGATTTTGGACTGGTCCGGTACTACTAAATAAATGCCCCAAATTTTTTCGAAAAAATAATTTATAATATCCCATTTTACGGAAAATTAACATGTGTATTTCGTCCAATCAGCATGCTTTTCCAAAAACAAAACAAAACAGATGGACTATTTCTGATCTTGTTCGATCCTTAACACTGATAGGACCAACTATTCAAAATAGAGGTAAAGTTGATCTAATTACTTTAGACTTCAAAAAGGCGTTCGACAAAGTTCCGCATGAATTTTTATTAAATAAACTTTCTCATTATGAATTCTCAAATTTTTATATTGAATGGATGAGATCATATTTGAAAAATAGGAAATTTGTAATAAGACATAATGGTTGTTATCTTCCATGTGTAATGTAATGTCAAGAATTCCTCAGGAATTCAATTTAGGACCCCTACTTTTCATTATCTTTATTAACGATTTAACTTTTGACATGCTTTGTGATATATTACAAGTATTATATGCGGACGATGTAAAACCTTTTAAGTCTATAAAAGATCATAAAGATCACTTATCACTACAAAGTGATATTAATAAAGTACTTGAATAATCAAATAGAAATTTCTTACCTTTAAATTTGGATAAATCAATTGGAATTTCCTTTTCAAGAAAAAAATGACCTATCATATTAACTTTATATGTTGGGGGAGCATTTGATTGAAATGAAATCTACAATAAATGATCTGGGTATATATAATACAGGACAAAAAATATATTATACTAAACATAATGATGTCATAACATCCAGAGCTAGGGAAAAGTTAGGCCTTCTGAAATGGATCTGTAGAAATTTTAATAATATTATAACCTGTAAAACTTTGTGCTATGCTATTGTAAGATCCAATCTAGAAAATGCTACTATCGTATGGAATTATAATAGAAAATGTGTGATTGATAATATTGAGGCAATACAAAATTATTTTTGGTTTAGCTTAGATGGAAATTTAGGCATAGATTACGAGCCTTATCATTAGATAACATCAGAAAAGAACTAGAATTTTTGAAACTATCTGAGCGATGATATAATTTTTGTAACTTCACATGGTCATAATCCTACATATGATATGATCACTATAAGAGCTCCGATTTATGGTATAAGAAATTATCTCTATTTTGTAGTTAAGCAATATGAATCTTCTCCCATATGTTGTTGTGCTGGACAAGTAAATAAATATAATCAGTATATCGAGGTTTTTCAGAGTCAGTTTGGATCTATATTTAAATAATTAATTAAAGCTTCTGAATCTAATTAAATCTTGATGATAGTAGGTGTTACATTTTTCCTTTCTTTTTATCTTGTTTGAAATGTATTATACAATTATTATTTTTTATCTTAATTCAATGACTAGAAAAGATGTACAGCTTGTGACAACATAAGAAATATTTTCTTTTCGATTATTTCGTTAGTATGCAATGCTTATATATTTTTGTACTGTTTGTATTCTGTATGTGTAGCGGGCGCACACTCATGCTTTATTAGGTGCCATGCATAAACTGTTCAGTTTTTGTATGTGACGTAATTCGTGTTGGCTGTCTTTTCGTTAGCAAGCACACTCACGCGAGTTGAGTGGATGGCGCTGGCATCTAGCGGAGTTTTTTTGGTTGTTGCTTTTCTCCTTCCGACGCGTTAGAATTGTTCAGGTAGGACTATTAAAAGGAGTATTTTTTTGTCTCCTTTTCGTTTTTTTCATGTCTTCAAGTAACTGAACTATGGATAAAACTGGTTAATGAGTGCAACATAAGTTTTGAATTCTAATCAGGGTAAATTATGCTGCAGGATTAAGCTTTATTTTGTGTAGTAATTTGTTCATATTATCCATAGTACGATTACTTGGAAACATTATGTTAAATTCTCCATTTGGTCAAATGTATTCATGATGTTGTTGGTTATACTGTTCATTGTGGGCCAGATCCGTAACGTGTGTTTAGTCAGGTATTTTTGCAATTCTAAATTACAGGATCCTGTGCATAAGGAAGGTGAGTATTGCTTTAATATTAAAATTTCAGTGGTAAGTCTTTATGGAGCATTGGTAGGAGTTCGAGTAGTGCACGTTAACGGGAAGCAACACGTGCTTACGAAAATTCTTGAATTATTATACATTCGGTGTAAAGTTTACTTTCTTTGTTCCTTGTATACAGGCAAATGCAATAATAATTGTTTTGAAACATATTCCGATTTTTATGAGAATCTTTTCACACTTAATAATAATAAGTACCTGCCACAAGCGAGACTACTGTTAACTCCTTGATATGGTATTTGTGTGTCGTATCAAGCTATGAACAAAAAGATTGTCGCATGTCTATAGCTGACATTTCTTCTCTCAAAAGTTAATATATTGAAGCATCGTATAAATTCACTGACTTGCAGTGAGAAGCAGAATTGTATAACATATTTGTTTGAAAAATATTGTCCTGATATATATCCAAACAAGGGTAATATACAATAAAATTAAATTTTGCGTTGAAAGCATTCTAAGTTCAAAAATGCCAGCAAGTTGTAAAGTTCCATCGTTTTTCTCCCCGCAAAGGGATTTTTTGTAACCCAAGGGGAATTTTTAATTCTAGGTTTTGCTAACAAAATTAAATACTTGAAGAATTTAATGACAGAATTATTTACGACGTAGATGAGGAACAAGTGTATTAAACATGAATTACCATACTTGTTTCTTTAAATAATGTAACTCAATTTCGGTTCCGTAAACCCAAACTGTTATAAATGAATGACAAATAATACACTTTTTCAAGAAGTTAGGAAACATCTAATATACTAATAACCATCAATGCCCTCTGTTAGTAACTGAATGAACTACATGATTTGTTGAGTTATTTCTACCGGTATTCCAAATTTAAGTGTGCAATCAGGGCAGATATTAATAATTTGTTTTAATGTTAAATAACTTATAACAAAAATATATATTTTATCTTGTCAGATTTGCTAAAAATGTTTTTCAAAACCTTGCTTTAAAAGCGAGTCTTCTTGAAACGTTTGTTAATAGGTAATAAAATAAAACTGTCATTTCTTATAAATTTCTAGAACGCAAGATGATGGCAATCTAGCCTGTTAGTTTAGAGCAACGGTTCCCAAACATTTGACATGTTGAGAAATGTGTCCGTGTAGATACATTTTCGAACGTTTAAGCCAGGGATTATTTAGGGGGTGGGGGTGGGTCCGGACTCCCTCCCACGAAATCCGGATATTTTTAGTAATATTAGTAAATCTCGTCCAGGACGCTAGAGGCCTTTCTCGCACGCATCCCACGTGCCATCTCTAGAGCTCCACGTGTTAAGACTACTTTTAGTCCCTATAAAGTTCCGAAATTAGTTCGAACTTCGCCTCTCGCTACAAGCATTAAGACTCTGACGAACGTGTTGTCTGCTCAGTTAGCTCAGGAAGAGTCTACATATACTATCGATGAACCAAGTTCATCTTTGGCTTCAGACATGATTCAGGACCACCTGATGGATATAGATTTTAATCTCGTTGGCAGAAAAGGGAAACCTAGGTATAAACCCAAACTTAAACGGTAATCTTTTACTTGTTTTTGAAGATTTTTATGATTTCCGTTTATTTTATATGATTATGCTCCTTAGCTGTTACGTTTTTAGTGTAGTTTTGTTTTATCTTGTGAAGTCCCATTTACAGACTTCCATTAAGTTTTATAGTGTAGTTTTGTTTTATTTGTAACGGCCCATTTACAGGCTTGGTTTTTATTCTGGTCATTTACACCAGTGCGCTGATTGTGAAGACCTTTTACATCTTCATCTTTTATATTCTTTTATTATTTTATTTAACAGCTAAATTTTGAAATGACCAAGATAAGGGGCTTCCCCGTATCGGGACGGGCGTAAGCCATAGTGCTGTTACCGCCCATAAAATTTATTTTATCTTATCTTTTATCGCACGCATCCACCTATAAAAGTGACTGCCAAAGTGTTCTTGTTATTTCTGGGCACCTTGGATGGTAATGTCCCTTGTGAGTGAGTAGTAATGCTCGCTGCCTTGTAATGAAGGGTTCGATTCCTGGTAAGGACATAAATTGTTCGGAGCAACGTTATGTCATCTTTTCTTTCGCCGTCTTTCGTACCTCATCTTTATCCGATGGAAGTCAATGCCAAACCACATCGGTTCACAATACCGATTGTCACTGTCACTTGTTAATGGAACTTAGTCTTGTGAGTGATTAGATAACAAATAAAATCAAAGGCAGTCACGCTTAGACTAAGCACCCCATCTCACTTCATGCCGTGAATCGAGAATATTCGGAACCCTACCTTCACATGCCCCATGTGCCTTTCACCACGCGTGCGCATCGGACTGGGGATATATTTGCCTTTAGCCAAAATGCTTCTCAAATTGTAGTTGCTAGCTCCTAGAATGAAACTCTTAGTAACCTAATCAGAAATATGCAACAAGCTTCTTCCATATATTTAAAAACAACAAAATATCAATCTAGTTATTAGTGATACTAGGTTCAACATTGGCATTTCACTATGCATCAGTATTCCGGGCAGCAAAAACGCACGCTCGCCTGTATTTCGGCCGAAAATGCATGGTCGCAAAAAGCACGGCACCTTTCCTAGTTGAGTGGCCCTGATTCGATGTTCGACAACTGCATATACCTTTCCAAATTTTTAAAGAACTTTACATTTTCTTATTTTCTGCTTAAAATCTCCCTTGTTATTCTTTTAAATTTTTAGACATTTTACTAGTTCGTTGAGGTAGGTTGGAAAAATCCGTATTATTTTCATTAAACGTGATTTCAAAATTTTATGCACTTTACAGAAATATGTTTAATATTTGTATTGTCAAAGTCGCATTGATTTCCCTTCAACATCTGTTGGTATTTAAGTGCTATCTCTTACAGTTCTGTCGAACTACGTGAGTGCTTTCTAAGAGAGACGCTTACATAAGAGAGTATATACAAAATAGCATAATGCAGGCAACACTAGCCCCATCTCTTAATGATGCCGTCAATTAGATGTTCGTAAAAGAAATAATGTGAATATCATATTGGTTAAAATTGATCAGTTTTTCTAGTTAGGCATATGTCTTCTGTTTTCAAAATCTTCTTTCATTAGAAACAAAAGCAGACTTGTTGAATGTTGTGTTCGATGGCTTTTAAAACCAATCTTCATGGCGATTTTCAGCTTTTCTAGTTCAATGAAAAGTGTACTTTTGATACCCGAGGTTTGAGGTTTACGTACGCAACCGATTAATTGATTATTTTTTTAATATCCCATCTATCCACAAATAGTCATGCCCAATTTCAGCCTTCTAGTCCAACGAGAAGTGATCGAAAGCCACTGAAAGGACAGACATACAGAAGCGTCTGAGATTTTACCGGTATATGAGTATTTTTTTATTATTATTTAAAGACCCTCCTGCCACCCCTACCTCTTTGCTCACTTAGCACAGCTTTGTTTCGAGCGCCTGAGGGGCGCAGCGAATCTAAAAGGGATTCTCCACAAAGCTAGTTTATGCCATCCCCCAAGTGGTCTCCCTGTCTCGACCCCTTCTCGGCGTCAACCGCTTTATTGCCTATTAATATATCTCATTTTACATATATGCGAAATCTTTGCCGCGAGTAGATCCAGAGAGTTCCTCGTTTCTTCATTTTCAATTATGTTTTGAACTGTTGTGTCTTGTAATTCCAGTCTTAAATCAACTATTTGTTGTATAATTGTTCCTTCGTTATTTACTTGGTTTTCCGGTCACTCGAGGATGACATGTTCCGGGGTCGACTCATGGCCGCACACGCACATTGGGGAGTCAACTCGTTCATATTCATATAATTTGATTCGGTACGGCCCATGACCACTTTAAAAATGTACAGCGCCTCTGATCGGGTTCCATCCTCTCCATTGCAGTCGGTTGTGTATATTTTCTATTATTCCACATAATCTTCAAGATTTTCCAGAAGTCTTGCCATTTATATATAACAATTTCTTCTATTTCCTCCTTATTGTTTGGCAAGGTTCCTAAGATTTCCGTAGCTCTTATTATATTATTTTTCTTCATCCAATACAAAGCAGCAGACTTGATGGTCTCCAAATGCAGAGGCGCTATTCCTAATATTATGTTTAATGCCACCCCAGGTGTAGTTCGATATGCGCCGGACATTCTTATTAATACAGATCTTTGCGCGCTATCCAGTTTATCTGCTGAACTCTTATTTTCTGTCAGCCTGTGTGCGCACACACTAGATCCGTATGAGAAAATTGAATTGATAATTTGATTATGGTACAATTTGATATGTTTTATAGCCAGCCCGAATCTTGTTGTAGCTATTGTAGTTATTTTATTGCCAAATTTGATTATTTTATTTTTCGTAACTTCTATATGCTCAATAAAATTTAATTTTTCGTCTAAAGTATATGAGATAGTTCATCTAAAGTTTTTCTAGTATATGAGTATGTAAATTTTATTTATACGTTTCGAAATTTCCATGCATTTTATTTATACACGAACAATTTACCTCTACGCAAGAGATATTTAACGTGCCGTGAACTAAAACAAGCATTAAAATCCTGCTAAATACCGAATAATAATTTAATACTAAAAATTCTAAATGTAAAAACCAAAACACCTAAAATAAACACTAAACAAACAAAAGCAGTTATATAATATTTATTACATATTAACGTTCCAGAAGCTTAACACCCTCAACTTTGATGTGGAAACAAAGGATATTGAGAAGCACTCGTTTTTAAGAGCCTGCTTGCTCTAATGGATGGATTGCTAGTAGTGAGGCATGGGTTTGATTCTCAGAGGATATTTCTTACTTTTTCAGTTTTACTTATAAACAATTGTTCCTCTCTCAACATTTAACAAGATTTACAGAAATTGCTTCGAAACCTAAGGTTAATATTTCTTTTGCATTTTTCAACATTTTACAGAACTCATGAACACAGGTAAGACAAGTCAG
The DNA here is from genome assembly GCA_022664845.1 of Lepisma saccharinum. Classification (NCBI taxonomy): domain Eukaryota; kingdom Metazoa; phylum Arthropoda; class Insecta; order Zygentoma; family Lepismatidae; genus Lepisma; species Lepisma saccharinum. The sequence continues at coordinate 45,547 of JAGDQP010003326.1, forward strand.
AGTAGATTATTGTTTCATTATACGCATTATCAAAACCTTAGGTACTTCACGGAAATAGCTTAGAAAAGTCACGTTAGAGAGGATTTCTTTTATTATTATTATTATTTCTACGTGATACAAAATTACCCAATCTCTCTCCGTGCTGACGTAACTTCCGCTTGGAATTACTTCGGCGACCGACTCGCTGGCTTTACACACTCACAATCTATCTGGGTTTTCGCCATATTAGCAGTTTGTAGTAGTAGTATTAGCAGTCAGAAGGAATAGCACTAGTAGTATTTATAAGTAGTAGTAGCAACAGCAGAAAAAAGTTAGAGCTGCGCTTCTGCTTAAAATTGCAAAGGATCCGGTCCCTTGATAGCATTTTAGCCATACAAGCATTAATTTTTTATAAAATAGTATGGCAACCCTGACAACTGCAGTGCTTAGTTTCGGAAAAATTCACAGTACTTGTATCGAATCATGTTTATGCCAAGTTTGTCCGCAGCCAGGTGTAGCTGAATGGAAGCAATTTAAATAAGACCTTTCGAAAGGCACATAATGTATGTCTCTACACCTTATGGTTCAAGATATATATTTTGGCATGGACTGACAATACTGACAACGGGATTCCTGTGGAGCAGAAATAGCCGTGGTATGTTCTTACTGAGTCAAACAATGTTTATGCCAAGTTTAGTGTTGCTATGACTAAAATAATGGAAGCAATATGAAAAAGATATTTTTATAGAAAATAGGCTGGCAACACGAATTTCTCGATAGCGTATACTCTCTCAAAGTATTTTTAATTGCGTCGAATAATGTTTGGTGTAGCTAGGTATAATTGAATGGAAGCTATTTTCAGAATTGATTTTTTAGAAAATGAGTTGGCAACCGTACAACTGCACCAATCAAGATGATTCCAGGGGATCTGAGTTAGTTTAATTAAGACTTTTCCAAGAACATCTCAAGCATCAGTCTACACCTTGTAATTTCATTTCTAGGCACGGACGGACGGACTGACACCAATGAGCGAGAATAGAAGGTTCATTTTGCTATAGCTTTGCTCTTAATAGACCTAAAAGCAGCGGTAGCCGTAGTAGTAGAAATAGTAAAGCCCACGTCACATTAGAAAATAAAGCTTATGTAAGGCCTTCACTGTTCAACTTTTTAACAATAGTCAACTATTTACGATAATAGTATTTTAATTTCAGAGATGGCCGCTGAACCGATACTTCTGGAGCCAATTCGACAATGCAATGTAATCTCAAATTCACTGTCACTAATGATGGACGGATTTATGATGGCGCATGGGTGGCATTGCCCCCCAGTCATTTTAGAATGACTAAATGTTTCATTCTAAACAATACCTTTTAAAGTAATTCTTCCCCCCACTCTCTTCCGCCCATGTGTCACTTCCACAAGAAATTAATACCTAAGTAATTGAAATTGTAAAGGTCTATATGGATTACTCTCTATTAACGTTGCCATCAGTATTTAATACAAGCGATGGTAAACCAAGTGGGACCCCCCCAACAGCCACTGGTAGGTAAACTAGCCTAGTGTGATCTAGACTCAAGAGCTAACTTAAAGCTTCGAAGCTCAGTAATATTTATCTTCTCGGAAGAGTTGGGGCAATTACAGCTTGTGTTCAATAAAATAAGTAATCACTAAATTGTTTCATTTAAGAACATTTTTGACATTACTTTAAATTCTTAAGCTCTTTTTAAAAAAATAAATCGGTTTTCCGATTACGTTTCTTTACTAAAAATAGTAAAAGCTTCTTGAAATGACTGTTAAATTGACAGTAAAATATAGAAATGCCATAACTGAATTAGATATCAAACAAAAAATGATAAAAATGAAGATTATCAATAGTAATTTACAATTTAAAAAACATTAGCGACGACCAGGGTTTGAACTCGTGACAAAATGAAATTTCAATACGAAGCCACTGCGGTAACCCGCCGTCCAGCCTGTTAAACACTGAAGGATATTTATTTTACTATATTTCAAGGTAAGAGTGTGAATTGATACCATATTAAGTGTTTATAATTTATTATTTTTATTTTAGAATCTTGTCTTTGATTTGTAAGCCCTTATTTATTTGTGAAAATAATTACAATATATATTACAATTGTTCTGTAATGGGTTTTAATGTCGGATTATTTTTCAACGTCAGAGAACTTCCCTCTACTGCGGGAAATTTCTCTCTGCGAGGGAAATAACTAGGAATTTGGGAAATAATTTCTAAAGACATCCTTATGTCTATAGCTGTACAAACCTTTTTGTATATTATCTATTGTTTTTACTAGTAATAATGTTTCATTACTAATGCATGTCTGATTTTTTAGAACGTGTAATAATAGAACTAATTGCAAATATGTTATTGTTATATTTTTTATCTTGTATATTCATCTTTTTCTTTGTATCTGCTTTTGTTATGTAATTTGTGTGTTGATTTGAGTCAATCAGAAACTATTTATATATGTTTTTCTCTTTTATATTATTTGTATCTCTCGTTTTTGTACTTAATCTGTATTTGAATATGTATATTCTTCTGGGTGACATCTTGTGGCCCTGTGGCTGTATTGTCTTTTCCCGTAAATAAATAAATAAATATTATTATAGTTGTAGTAGTTGTTGTTGTTGATCCTAAGAACGAAGATAAATTCAGCTAACTTGGTGTAGTGGCGAAGGTATTTGTGACACGCTCGTTCGAATTGACTTCAGATCAAGCATTTTGTTATCAGGAATAGTGAAATGACAACTACATAAAACTCCTATCAGAAAAGTACATATGTATTTTCGTGTTCTTCAAGGGCTTTATCTCGCAGAGATATGAGTTTTCGTTGGCTTAACTTGTTAAATCACTATCTTGTTACCAACTGATAAAAGCAATATGAAAAGTTGGGAATTTTTCAGAAGGAAAAATCAACTATGACCTGGCATAAGATATCAAGAGGAATCAATTCATGGAGACAAAAGGCAAAACAACACATGACAACGGAGGAATAATAATAAGATAAAGTTAAAAACAATGTGAAAAGAACAATACAGTGGAAGGAAGTTCAAGATGGAGTGTTGGAGAGGAAGTGAACGAGTTCCGAGGAAAGATCCCATCCACTCTCGAGTTCAGAAAGTAGATGGAATAGAGACTGATAATAGATGACAGAATATATCAAATGGAGAGCTTAAATAAAAAAAATATAAGTAGGGACGTATTTAGCTAGGTTTCGGTGGCCCTGAACCCCCTCGAAATTTAGCGTTTTATGCAGTTAGTGCAATTTTAGGCAAATATGTAATATATATTTCATACCCAGACATACCTTGAACCCCTTCCGAGAGCAACTTCTAGATACGTGTCTGGATGTCAGTGACACTAAAAAAAACTAAGCTTTCATATATAACACAGAATTGTCTTATATTGTATATCTTGTACAAAAGGACAAGAGGGTTCAATATATAAAGTTATTCACACCGAAAATTATACCTGGACTTTGTAAGGTCATTAAAACTTTTAATCTTATTGGCTCCTGATTTGATGCACCTGCTTTTGAGTCGCTCAAATTCTGGAGAGTGCATAAGATCTTTTAAGTTCTTTTAATCATTTTAAAAGAATCATCATAAAAAAGAATCATTTTAAAAGTCTATGTTATGCAAGGAAAAGAGGTCTACCACCAACTAAAGTTAATATAGTAGATGTACCTAATGGTGAAGCATCAGACTCAGTTGAAAAAAATGAGAACATTGAAGTTGGTATATCAATTAATGATGTTTGGGTCAATAATGTTATTGAGGTTGGATTTAATAAAGAACAGGATACTTTAGTAATTCCATTAATCATACAAGGAAGACACATGGAAGTCATGTTGGATTCTGGGTGTTCATACAACTTAATAGACTATAACACAGCAAATGCGCTGGGTATAAAAGGAAATAAATTGCCAAACCATGCTTTTCTACGTTCGATAACTGGTGGAAGATTACAAATTATGGCCACTACAGAAATATCTTGTTCCTATGGTACTGTCACGAAAAGATTAACTTTTTTCATAACCAAATACTCCTTACCATCTATTATCCTGGGTCGAAAAGGAATTACTTCTTTCTTCCCTAATTGGAAGCAATTCATTTTATATACCTTCAATAACATACTTCCATCACAACGTTTGGAATCAACAGAGTTTCTTGGCAGAGAAGATAGGAATCATTCCATATCTGATTCTAAGTCAAATTACAATTCGGAGGAACAGATACTGTTATTGCGAAAAGAACTTCAAGGTATTCAAACGGATGTGTCGAGATTAGAACAAACTACCTTACAGAGTAAACAAAGTTTCCAAGAAAAAATGACTGATTTAGAAGCTGCATTAAAGGAACTTAGCCACAAAACTGTTACTGGGAGTATCTCGTCATCTGTAGAGCCAAATTTTATACCGTTGACAGTTCATGTTAACCAAACTAAAACTGTTATTAATGAGGATGAATCTTTAAATAATTCAATTTTGAATCAAGAAACTTCAGAGGAGAAGAAGAAGAGGGATTTGGTATCAATTAAACTTAATTCTGTTCGGAATTGTGAAAACCAATCTATTGCATCAGGAGAGAATAACATAGTTGAAGTTAAATGCATGTCATCAGTTACAGAAGAAAAAGATTTTTTCTCTTCTTTCCAATTTGATGAATCTGAGAATGTTGAGAAACCTAAAGTTGACACCAATGTTGATAAACCTAATGTCAAAGAATCATCAAATAAGACAGTTCCAGTTCCGGAATCACAATATATAAAATTGAATGGAATCAAATATGATTTCGAAACGGTTGAAATGATGTTAAATAAATATTTTGGTGATAGTTTACCACATATGAAAAGGCATAATCATTGCCATTTGGGTAAGTATTGCAGTCCATGCGAAAAGGATGAGTGTTTGTACATAAAAGAAGCTATTTCACGTTGTTGGTAATTCTGTGTTTTGTGTAAATATGTGCAAAGAAATGAAATCATACTTGTTTGATTTCTTACGTAAAGAAATTATGATCGGCTTGGTAAGTTGTGATATCGAATTTATGTGTTTTGGGAACAAATACACTTGAGGAACTACATATGGAAGGATAAGGTAAAATCTTGTCGTTACTTTGCCAACGATTTTAAGTTAACGAATAGTATGGTTTTAATATGTTTAAAGAGTTGTATTTCGTCATGAATGATTTAATTTTGTTTGAACGGAACTATTATACTTTAAAGTCTACATTTTGTGTTTGGGTTTTGTCAGATGACTTTTGTATGCAAACTCACTTTCTAGAGAAAAGGGGTGAGTTGATAGGTGTTTAAAAAAAGAGCTTGAACAAATTGTGAACACAAACACATAGTTTGCGCGGTTGGCGCCAAATTTAAAAAGGACAAATGAAATAAGATAAGAATGTTTTAGTTTCTTGTTTTTAGAAAAAAATGCCATGATGAAATGTTAGTTAGAGCAATGAGCTTTTGGATAATAAGAATATATTTAGTCTGGAAGAATATAAAAGTGTTTCCAAGAGATCTTGGAATAATGTACTTACAGACAAATAAGGTAAACTGGTGGAATGAAATATAACTTGTGTAAGGGTAATAAGCATATCTTTTTGTACTTGGCTAATGTAGATTTGACTAGCCTCAAAGAAGGTAAAATGACAATATAAATAACGCATAGCAACCAATATTGCATATGTCTGAAATTGATTTACTTTGTATGATATCTTTTAGCAAATTAGATACAAAGCAAAAGATATTACAAACCATAAAGTAAAGAGTGAAAAAGCAAAATTTTAGAACTTCTCTTTAAAAAAAAAAAACAGATACGTAACTGACAAAATGGTCATACAATACAATCGAATATAATATTCCGGAGACAGATGAGCCGTAAAACCTGAAACTGTTTAGAACAATTAAAGACATCTTAGAAATGATTACCAACAACTGTACACGACAAGAGGAAGTTCAAAATTCTCAAATCACACCTACTCGCACATATTTGTAGGAGCTGAATGGTTTCTTTCTAATAAAATAGATTATTGCCCCATTTGTTTAAAGAAAGGTTGTGGTGTAAACCAAATATAGGGAAAAAATAGTCGTTAAATATAAATTACTAACACCAGGGAAAGAAATCCTCACGGTACGAAATTATCTAAAAAAAAACAAAACAAAAAAAAGAACTTATAGCCAACACAGTCATCGTGTTTATTGACAGGCCTTTAGGAAGGAAGGAAAAATATTTTTATTAACAAATTAGTCTCTAATAAAAATATTGACGAACTGATATCATCTGCGAAGAATCACTTAAACTGAAGGAAAGCAGGCTAACAAAAATTTGCATATCCCAGCACCTACAAAACACTTGAGTTTTAGAATTATTTGTGAAGTGCAAATTTCTTGAACTAGGAAAGCTGAACAAGCAATTCCCGCAGAACATTTCACAGATATTGTACATATCAGTCAAGATAAAAATCTCTAGCAACTATATAAAAGAAAAAAGGGGTGTTGACAGAATTCACGGGTCCAGTTAATATTCCGAATGATCTGAAATTAGTTAGTTCTGGGGCTTTTTTAATGGAGACAAGATGCTTTGGGAATATGTTCTTTATTTGTAAGAAGCAGTGTCAAACAGGATGAGATATGTCTTCCTTTCATGTGATCTCCATAAAAATTGCAGAAAAGGATAGACAAATACAACCAAATTACCGGAGGTATTTTCGGGTCACCCCTGGATTCATTACAGCTAAAAGAAAAGCCAGTATCTGTAAAATTGTGTATCAAATCGTACAAAACTTCTACAGACACTTTCGGTATGTTGTATGAGACCTATAGAGAGGAACGTTTAAATCGAATACATTTTTTCGAATGTTATATACATTAAAATCGGGTCTATACTCCTCCGAGAGCGACACAATATATGGACGGCCGTCGACTATTACCGCAATAGACCACTTCGAGACAGTTAGGAAATTTATCCGTGCGAAACGTTGTTTCTCTGTCCGTAAAGCTGTTCGTAAAGTTAATATCATTACAAGCTCGTATCACAAGAATTTGACGTTAGAAAACAAACTAACTGGCTTACACTGTAAAAAGTGCAAACACGAAATGGATGAAAGTTACTCCGCTTTATGGAGAAACAAAAGTCGAAAATTAGCGTTTTGTTGTATTTACTCTTAAATGTGGAAGCCTTTTAGTGGAAAGACTGGTAACCTTAACTCCATTTTAAAGTTTAACATTTTCTTTGTAATGGCTTAACGTTAACTGAAAATTGGCTGAAACTGGCCAAAGTGTTTCGTCGGTGAACGTTCAACTTATTTTACGCTTAAAATTCGGTCATTTTCTGATCGAAGTGTAAAACTGGCAATTTTGAGATTACGGACTTTTGTGGATAAAGTTGAAGCCTTGATTGAATATTTTATAATTCAATAACAGAAGTAAAGTTATTTGCTTTTACACTGAACGCCCCACCATTTTGAGTGTTTATGTTGCTTTTACACTGTGAACAGTAAACAGTTTACTGGTGGATCGAGAACTACATGATTGCATTGGCGGAAAGAGCAATTAAGTTTAGTATAAACCTTTACACAGTAGCAAACGTATCTCTCTTTTTTTTCTTTCCAGACATTCCTCGTAGTAAAATCTACACCCTAGCTATAAATGTAACTCGGAAAGCCATAAACACCAACTGTCTTCGTAGCTAAGTGGCAAGAGCATCTGACCAGTCTGTTAGAGGACCCTGGATCGAAACTGGACCATTTGAACTTGTTCTCATTTTTTTTTATTTTAAATTTTAAAGGAACATTACATTCTTCTTCTTTTCTACTTTCAAAAAACGTTATGATTCAATTAAATACGTTGGAAAAGACATATATGCGCATTTTGAAATGTTACAGAGAGTAAAACGTTCAACCGAAAACTGGTTGAATATAGGTTAATCCAAAAAGTGGAGGCAGCTCAGCTCCCTCCATTTTTTGGATGAACGTTGTGTCTCCTATTTGTACCGTGTATGGAACTCACAAGTTAATCGGCGCAGTAACAAACGTTCGCCATTGGATTCTATTATGGGCAACATCAAGCCAGTTTTCATCACGAACACCTACTTCTCGAAGATCTCTTCTAATATTGTCCTCCCAACAACATCTCGATCTTCTCAATGGCCTCCTTCCATCCGGCCTTCCAACCAGGAGAGAATATAATCTTCGTTTTTCCCCCATCCGACCTACATGGCCTGCCCACCTTAGACGTTGTGATTTCATTATTTTTTACAACATCTGGTGAATCGTACAGACCGAAGAGTTCTTCATTATGCAGTCTCCTAAATTCTCCAGTCATCTCGTCCCGTTTCGGACCATATTTCTGTCTCAAAACCTTATTTTTAAACACACGTAATTTATGTTCATCTGCTAGGGTTGTGCTCTAACTTTCGCAACCGTAAAGTATTACCGGCAGAATAACCGTTCTATATATTTTCAATTTTAGCATTCTTTATATTAATCGCGAAGTTAGAAGTTTTTGGACCGAATAGAAACATGCGTTGCCCGATAGTAAACGACTTTTTACTTCTTTCGTGATCTCATTCTTGCTTGTTACGTATGCTCCCAATATTTAAATTTGTTTACTTTTTCTATGACCTCATCTTGAATTCTTATATTTTTATTTCCTTCATTCCCTGTGTTTCGGCTTGTTATCATGCATTTTGTTTTATCTATGTTTACCTGTAGACCTATCTCATCTCACGGTTGTACTAAGACATCGGTGTTGCTTTGTACTGCACCTATATCGTCCCCTATTAAATCCACATCATCCGGGTATACGAAGAGTTGATTCAAACCATTCAATGATAGTCCCTCTTTGTCCCCTTTCATATTTAAAATCCCATATTGTAACGCAAAGTTAAAAAGTAGTGGTGACAAGGCATCACCTTGTTTCAATCCGTTGCGAATCTTGAAACTATCTGACATATTATTACCTATCCGTACTCTGCTTGTGGAGTCGCTGAGACACATCTCCACTAGTTGAACCATTTTTTTCGGAATTCCAAATCGTATCAGGGTACTGTATTACTTTTCCCTTTTGATAGAATCATATGCTTTCTTAAAATCAATGAATAGCCGGTGAACCGTCCCATTGTATTCCCATTTCTTCTCCAAAATTTGTCTCAAGGAGAAAATCTGGTACAACGTAGATCCATTTCTTCTAATTTCGCATTAGTGATCTCCAATTATTTCATCTACGTATACACTTAGGCGTGTTAACAGAACATTACTTAATATCTTGTAGTAGGTTGGAAGTAACGAGATTCCGCGGTAATTATTACAGTCCGATTGATCGCCTTTTTTGAAAATCTCAACTATTATTGAGGTTCTCCATTCCTTTGCGAGCTCCTTTCTCTTTATAGTTATACTTATCAATTTATGTAGTTCCCTGATTAGTGCCGTTCCTCCCGCTTTAATTAATTCCGCTGGAATATTCTCTATTTCTGTTGATTTGAAATTTTTCAGTTTTTTACTGACATTTCGATAAAAAACAAAGGTCCTTGAAATTATTGTAAAAATTCCGATATCCACTTTAGACGAAGAAACACGTTTTTCTACTTTAAAATGTGTAATATTTTCTTCAGAAATACAACGACACAAGATTGCATCAGCGCTCTGGCAATGATATTAATTGAAAAATTTGATGAAGAGAACGAAGAATTTCAGAGTTATAGAAAAAGTGCTGGCCAGAAAAATAGAAGAGTGAATCTCATATACAAATACAGCTAAAAGGGTTATATGAAACTTCTAACATATTTTTTGTTTTGTGTATTGACTGTTTAGTGCGAAAGTTTGCCTGTCAATTTTAAATTGACTAATTCGCGTGATAAATTAATTAACATTCATTCTCCTTTCTTGGTAGTGGTTTCGAACCCGAATGTGTCATTTATTGCGGAAGAAATCCAGGATCGATTCCTGAGAAGCTCAGATACTTATTTGAATTTTATTATACTTCTAAGGTCTTTAGGCAACTTTGGCTCAGGCCGGATGGATGGTGATAGGATGAATTGGTGGGATCAAGAGAGCGTGAGGAAACGGAAGAACTCCGAGAAAAACTAAGCAACCGTGTTTGTCCACCAGAAAACCCACATGACAAGGTGCTTTTTGTGTGTTTGTGCAAATTGTTTTCACTTCTTTACCTACTTCACAGTGTAAGTCAGATATGGAGTATTATAGTTCAATTCTCCCTTGAACACATTTTGAAATACTTTCAATCAAGCTATCGGACAATGTTTTCCTTTTTAGAACTTTCCTGTTTGCTCTTTGGTTGTGAACTACCATGCTCCAACGGAACGAGACGTCAAATAAGGATGAATATCAGAAGACGAAAATGAAGAAGTTTTACACACTGTGAACGCCGAATAAAACAAATGAAGGGTACACGGGAAGAACGATCAATGTCCATATTTGAAAGTTATGAGGAAAAAACTCATTTTAAAGTGTAAACACTAGAATTTAAAGTGTTTTTCTTTCTTCTAGGCATGGCTTCGACCTCAAGCAAAGATGCCAAAGAAAAAATAACTTTAATTTGAAGTGTTTAAACTTTAAAATTAGTTTTTTTTTTCTCACAACTTTCAAAAATGTACCTTGATCGTTCTTCCCGTGTACCCTTCAAATAGATAATTTCTTAATTTTTTTAATTTAGTGCAATTTTATTTACTTTTAGTGCGTTTAATTCCAGTATTTATTAGAATACTTCTTTACTTGAAGCACTTCAAATTTTCTTGTAGGTGAAAGGTTGTCAGTGTTGCCAACCCGGTATAACTTTTAAATTTGTCAAATGGCACTACGTTCTATTATTAGATATTTACATCCTCTAGTGATGATAAACAACATACGTAAAGCACATATCGCAGTGTTACAAACTGAGTGTGAAATATCCTAGGGAGTTAAGTAGTTTGTATAAGATCACGAAATCCTTTGTCTTATCCACAGTTTGCGACACTGCTGCTTTACGTATGTTGTTTATCATCACTAGAGAATGCCAAATATCTAATAATACAATGTAGTGTCATTTGACAAATTTAAAAGTTATACCGGTTTGGCAACACTGACAACATAATGACATCGTGTTTTGATCCTGGTATCCACAATATTGTTACAATCAAATTTCCGCAAACGAAATTTTCATTGAATAAATCGTTTCTGTTTCACTGAGAATTATTCATTTTCTTTCCATTGTTAGGCGTTGATACTGGGTTCTAAGTTGGAATCACTGTATCTCCAAAACGAAGCAGAATTCGACCATGTTCGTTTAAACATTTTTGTTTATCATGACCTATAATATCACCTCCGAAAGTATTGAACCTTCATCGCATTTGAAAAAAAATACGTGTTTGTGTTGAGGTGGCAGCACTGTGCATACAACATCATCCCATTGTGCATGGAAAGCTGTCCTCTTTCTGTCGGTACATGTTCCACTGTACACTTTTTTATTTTCTTTCAGTTCTTTGCAATAATCCAGTGGTTTTATTAAAACGGGCCACCCTGTATATACGGGCCGCAGTGGTTCAGTGGTAGTGTTCTCACTTCTGTTGGGTGGGGTCCTCGATTCGATCCTGTCTCGCGCCATGTGGACCTTGTGGTGGGAAGAAACCTTGTGGTGATTTTTCTCGTATTTTACGTTTTTCCTCCCACTTACATCATTTCACGAATTCGTCTCATAATCATCCATTCATCCTGAACCGAAGTTGCAAAAGTGCTTAGCTAAATTCAAATTCAATTTCAAATTGACAATTTATAGCTATACATTAATCAGGACGTGCAATCGGGTGTATACTGTGCTTAATAACTATATTATATTTGTTTAGGACTCAATGAAAAGTATAATGAAATCGTACATTTACAAATCATTAAATTTGATTTATTAATTATGGGCTGAAGATGTTATTTTCAACCTTTCAAGAGAAATTTTAATAATTGTTACACCCACTGGATTCTTTTTTAGTAAATGACGTTATTTGAAACGAAGTGTCGAGCAATTCTGCTCATGCCTTCCAAATGTGTTGAACTGACGGGATGAGCAAAAAGTATATGAAGTGAAGTCGCAGATGAAGTGTATAATATGTGCAGTTCCAATGCACAGGGTTTCTTGAAGTGATCCAAACATGACTGGAGATGTTCTAGCCATTTCTGTGTTACAAAGCAGAAAGGAGATGTTATCTTCTGACATCTGTTTGTCGATGAACTTGAATCACAAAAATGGATGTAGGTTATTTCATATTTCTGAGTTGTTATTTGTATCTGGAAATGTATGGAGAAGTCTAGCTTATTTATTGTTGCGTTGAAATACGTTGATTATGATTTCAATGAGAATGGAAATAACTGTAGTGGTATCCTGCGCTGCTTGTAATTTTGTAAACCCATTGGTGATGATTGTCGTGTCTTCTTGAAGACTGAGATTCTGAATAAATGGTGTTACTTTCTGCACAATTTGTGAGAAGCTAGGACTTTCAGGAAAATGACGGCTCTCTGAAACTTTACTAGCGGCAGCAGGTTGGTGTGCTGACTGAGAAACTATAGGTGTTTGATTTCGGTTGGTTACAGTTGAATGAACAGCAGTATTTTCCTGACTGGTAGTATATGTATTTTCCTGGCTGGTGGTAGAAGAAATAAGAATAGCTTTATATTTCTGGTAGGTCTGACAGCCTTTGTAATTTGCTGTGTGGTCTTGATTACAATTTGCACATTTGGCTGGTGTGGATCGTGTAGTTTTTGTACATTAAGTGGACAGGTGTTCCCCAGCACACTTTACGCATCATGGCTTCATAAAACAGGTGAATTGTGTGTGATTGTATTTCTGGCATCTAAAACATTGCAAAAGTGTTCGATCTATACATTTCGACAGAGATTTTGTAGTGACAGAGGTATTCCAGTTGAAGTAATGCTTGAATATTGAAGGTTCTCTGGAGTGTAACCAAAACCAATGGTAAGTAAATCCGATGATGTGAAGATGGGTCACGTCGCTACATTTGTTTGAGATCAGCTACAGGGAATTTACTAATATTGTGAGAGAAATACAAATTATACCTTAAAGTGCAATATAAATACTCTTAGATCTGCAACGTTCTTTACTGATAATCGTACAAGTGCAAAGAGATATATATATATTTACTGGTATTAATATTGCAAAAATCTATAATGTTTCTATTAAAATTTGTATCAACAATGCACGATGTGTAAAAAGGTTCATTAAACTGTAAGTTCGCTTTTGCACTGTGTTTACTACCATCTTCTGGGTCAATTAGTAATCTTCAATAAAGTTCACAGCTTATGGAATAACACTGGTCGACAGATTAACACTCGAACTATCGAGAATCGTACATACATAGAACAACCAAAGGAGTCATTTTGACTACTTACAAGAATTGCAATTAAAAATGCCAAATTTGACTAAGATTTTAGGTTTATTTTATTGTTACATTGTTTTTTGATATTTATAGACTATATTAGAGAAGCTATCTTGATTCTTTGGTGCTTTTCGTAGATTATCGACTCGAATATGAAGATTTCGCTTCTCAGTAATACACTGTACGATATTTTTATTTGTATGTTATTGTTTTACACGCTGCCTTCATTCAATATGACGAGAATATAATACTTTCATACATATCAAAATATATTGCCTATATGTTACTACAAATTGAAGAGATTTTTTAAAGCAGCACCAATATCCGCGTATATCATGATTCAATATTTAACTTGCCAACGAAGTATTGTCATTTTTTAATTTTTGTTTTACACTACCATATCGGTTTTGTAGTGCAGCTGATGGTCCACAACTTATGTCTACATCTGAAAAAACATGTTACACTTGTGATTTGCACTTTCTGTGAACATTTTCAAACAAAGTGCGGCACTTATGGAAGAAATCACTGCTTTCGTATCCTTTGCAAGAGTCCGATTGGCCCTTTTTTATTTCAAGATGAGCCAGGTTGCACAATATATTCTTGCCACAGTTGTTTTTCATCGCATTTCCTATCTGTGAGTTCCTTCGCCAGTCGCAGACTTAATTTCTTCCTTTCCATCCTCTTGTTCGTCACTTTATTGTAGAAGACATGTATATGCCATCGTCTGCATGCAACCTTGGTGATGTATTTACGAGTCAAGTCAACCATATCCATTCCATGCTTCGTGGCATTATAGAATCATGGTTAACACTAAAGACATTTTTTCTATTGGAACGTTTTGGCAAGTTGAAGAGACGTGAAGAAACTTTCTGTTGTCAAGTTTCTTCCTTAATTTGGAAATGGTTTGTTGAGACGGAGAACGACGTACTCCCGCAACGGTTGTCTGTCCGGACAGGTATCCTCTTTACCGATGTACGAAAAAGCATTGCAGACGTTTCTACGTCTGCAGTGATCTAAAATTTTAGTCCCTTTGAATCGGACTTGTTTGCCATAAAATGAGAAAATTACACTTTGCTTTGCTTAGAAGCAACTGCTCATCAATTGTCCTATTTTCACTTGGAGGACAAGGAAAACTGTTTGGGGTGGCAGACGTTCAGCATGCGTTAATTTTTCGTTGCATCGGAGAAATATGAGAAGTTCCCGGAATCTGTTTCTTGAGATTTTCATGAAGCTTGGTCCACAGGAATTTGACTAAATATCATCCATTGTTTCTTTAACACACAAAGCAACACGGGCGTACTTGATGGCAATCATTACTTCCAACTCTTGGAGTGACACGATCCAATCACTGTTGCTTAGATCTTTTCGAGCATACCACTTCATAAGACGAAGCTTCGATTCATCAAATATTAGGTGAAAACGCCCATGGCATAATCGTTTTCTTGAAGAAAGACATAAGTAGTGGGATCTCCTCGCTCCTTCAGGACGTGCCATTTTTGACAAAAACATATAATATTGCCTTGTCTTTTCTCTTGGAAACTTTCGCTTCAAATAATAAAGTTGGTGTATTGATATTCAAATCTATGATGTGAGTTAATTCCATAACAAGTCGTTGCTATATACCATTTATTGAATAAACTGAACTTAACCTAAAGTACAATGGAAAACAATTATCAATTAAATCGACGCCAAAGGCCGGTGACATTATAGAAGTTGCGAAAATAAATTTAAAATTTACTTAACAATAATTATACGAAGCCTAATTTTCTTAAGTAGTGTCACATTCAAATACTAGTTTTATTTTTTTTTCTTTATTCAGATATAAAAGCTTTTCACTCTAGGAATTTATTTTAGTCACTATTGTTACGTTTACATCATTCTTCATGTTCAAATACTATTTTTAAAGGCACATAATGTATTCTTTTGGAGATACGTACTTAGAAACCAGTATGCTAGTGGAGTGGTGCCTCTATTTACGAAATAAATAAACTTGAGACTTTGGATACCTTAAATTATGTTAACTTATGCATAAGCGGGTAACACACGAATTTCGAAAAAAAGGTTTCATGCAAAATAAGTTATTATTAATTGATTTTACTTATATTTGCGCATCGTGTGGCGCTATATGTGTATAGCGTTGTAACACTGCTCGTGGATAAAGGTGTTGTAAATCAATTGGATTGGAAGAAAAATGGACAATTCCATTGACATGGTGACAGTTGTAGAAGGGAATTTGGGTTCCAGGAAGAAAGAGCACAATGATTTATATCCGGATAGAAAAAAGCAAGGTATAGTTATCCATTTGTTTCAATTGCCTGAGTGGAAATCCTAATCTTGCAAAATATTGGGAACAATGCACGAAGAACGTATTTCAATGTTTTTTGGTCTTAGTTTACAAGACATTCGCTTTCAGGAAACTATTTTAAAACTACGCTATTTTTAGATAAAGTTTTGACTGCGTTTATTTACTCTATAGACTGAACAATTAAGTAAAATTGAGATTTTTACACAAATGCAAACTATCGAATGCCATTCAAACAGCATAAAGGATTAAACTTATGAAATGAAACTATGTAACGACATGTTAATAAAAGTTTGAGTGAAGTAGTTTCACTTTAGTAAGAGTGGTATTCAATAATTCCGCCAGACCCTCCCAAAGGGGGTGTTTACCCCCTCCCCCCAAAGTCTTGACAACACTTCCAGCTTTACAATTTTGCTTTGAAAAAATCTATAGCAATCGAACAAAACTTCACTTGAACCCTCCAAATTTTTACTTTACATCCCCTAATCTGAAAATCCTGGCGGAAACCATGCTGGGTGTAAACTTCCAAAAATGCGTTGCAGTCATTTCTTTCTGCTCCGGCAGCAGCAAAACTTTGGAAGTCATTGTCTGACCTCAAAGTAAGAGATATCTATAATCCAGCTGACTGAACTGAAAGTCAGAGAAGTTCCAACAGTTGTCTTCTACAGGGAACTACAATAATCACAAACTAGTGAAAACCAGGTGTGTGTAGCCATTTTTCAAAATCATCAGATTGGTTTGAGGCTGGTTATGTCTTTATTACTCAACACAAAATGTATCCTAAAGTAAGTCTTTTGTTGCTATAGTCTTGTGACAACCTATTATTTTTAATGCCACACTGTAAAATGTAGTAAAGGAATCATGTGTATGTTTCGTATTGATCACTATATGTTTCGTAATTTGACATAACAAGTTCAAATTTTATAATGCCATTACGATTAAGTGGAAAACAAGCTATATACAGAGTTTTGTGCAAACCAAGTTGTATCAGTTTTGAAAGTCAAATAATTAATTTGATGATTGAAGAAAACTGAAGAGCAGTAGTTTCTCCCCCACCTTGTTAGTGCATATGGAATTGGATAATAATATAATTGTGAAATATACTGTAAATATATGTTATGGGGCATCATTCTCATTTTTAAAAAAAATAAATTGTGTGGATATCAGTTTTTTTTTTTTTTTTTTGCATTTTTGCTCTTTATGTGAGCAACAGAGTAAGGTGGAAAAGTCACACATATAATTCAATTTATTTAGCTTTCAGTCTGCCAACTTTAGAAATAAGGTAGTTCAGTCATATAACACCACTGAGCCCTTTAACGACCTCCCCCTCTTCCGCGCTATTTCGGAAACAAAAAAAAAAGTGGCAAAATTTAAGTACGAATATGTAGGCAAATGCCCTCCAGCAGGACTACCACAAAATAACTGCGCCAGTGTTCATAGGAGAGCTGACACGACGCACAGTTGGTGTTGTGGTCTCGACAAAGAAAGTCGTTGTTATCAGGTGGGTACATTTTCCTTAATTTCATGTACATTCTGACAAGGAGACTTACGGAAGTGTAACTCACCGATTTTAATGAAACTTTGCATACTTGTAGAACATCGAAAAATAATCGACACGTATTTTTTTTATTTCGGCAATGGTGCGGGTTTAAGGGTAGAAACCACCCTGTGAACGTTAGGGGTGGTCTCCAAGCATAGACAGAAAACAATCATTTAATGTAGAAGAAACGATACTGAAAGGGGGAGGGGTTAGGACAGCTGATTCAGAATCGGACGTCAAAAGTACAAAATTCAAAATGGCGGATCCAATTTGGTGATTACAATTACTAAAAGTCGTCTGGTTTGAAATGCTCTGCAGCTAGTCAAGGACAATTATAGTTGGTATGGGTTACTGCGAGAAGGTGGCAGACCGATTTGAAAACTCTTTCTGTACTGACGTTAACGGGATGCTTGATTAAAGTGAGTCTCGTCACCTCTCACCAACAGTTCAGCTTTACCTCTCGTCAATTCCAGCTCTCTCACTTGGTCATTAAGTTCACACTGTGTTATTTTGTGAATCTCTGTACACTCATCGTTACACACAAAATCAGGATCTTTCAAAGAACTGGGTTTTGGCGGTGATGGTGCAGCACTAGTTTCACAACCGTCCTCGTCGCTATCACAATCAGGTGGGACAGAAAAAGGCAGTCCGTCTCCGTGAGGCACTGGTCGCATGGCCGACGGTATGTTAGGATATGTCAAGGAAGACTTTTTCTTCTTGGAAATACCATGTGTTAATCATACAAAAGTAACAATGATTCACATGATTTGATAGTTCTCGCCAGATGATGGGTATAGCAAAACCCAAGGAAGATCTTTTACGATTCAACCACGAATGAAGACTCGAGACACAAGATATGCAACATACATGAGGAGCCCAGGGCTTGTCCTGGTCCCCGATTTCACAGCCAAAGTACAGTCTGAACGCCTTCCTAATATATGGCGTTATTGGCCTCCTTTGCGACTTCAATGTAACCTGTCCGCAAATGTAGCAAAAATTGTCAGCACTGTTTACGCATTTGCGAGGCATATTGAATCACAGGAATTACAATGACCACACGCACTAACTACACTTCAGTGACACGTTCTTCCAGCACACGAACAGAACACAGCTTGTAACAGACTGAAACTACGCTTAAATGAAACATGCTAATAAAATATAATTATAATTACATGCACCCCTTCCCCCCTTAACTTGCAAGCAAACGAGAGCTAATTCGAGTTTTTCATTGTCATTTTCGTTATCAGCGTGGTCGATATAGTTAACAAACATTTATTTCATTCCAGTTACATTTTCGCTGTTAGCTAGTGACCCCTAACATGCACAAGGTGGTTTCTAACCAAAAACCCACACCATTGCCGAAATAAAAAACACATGTCGATTATTTTTCGATGTTCAACAAGTATGCAAAGTTTCATTAAAATCGGTGAGTTACACTTCCGTAAGTCTTCTTGTGAGTCGTAATCGCTGAAAGTCATAGCTATATCAAAAGATTTGAATGTCTTGTTGTTCCGCGAGCACAAGAAACTACCGAAAGTTTTGCAATATGCAAGAAAATGAAGTGGTACTATCATCGTATGTGGTGTACCAGAATAACGCCACAGCGAATATCTTAGTAACAGCAAATGTATATCTTTGTAATTTACACATTTATATCAGGTCATTTCTATATTAAATAAGAAAGCGTTTCTGAATATTTCTCTCATAGCGAGAATTATTATTTTGTAAGATCTTTCCACTAACTGAATGAACTTCACTGTGAATGTGTGGTATATGTAGGCATATTTTTAGTTATCAAAATGCCTGAGCATTGTCCGTGTCTCCGTTGCTTTAGTTTACAAAGGAAACATTAATTTACAAGGTTAATGCAAAGTATGTTGACAAGTTTCCAGTCAATGAATGTTCCTAATAACGCCACATGTAACGAATGTTTCGTAATTTTATTCCCACTCTCATTGTGCATCGATCTTTCGATAACTACATTGGTATGTAGGGAACTTAAGCACGTTTTCGCACAAGTAGTTTCGGAAATCTAACTACTATGGTTTTCTAGCTACATCATATGTGCATTTAAGGTGACTTTATTTGGCTAACCTGCCTTAGGTTTAGAAATATTTTCCATCAAGTATGATCAATAGTGACTGAAATGAATAGAAACATGTATTGTACAACACTAATCGACTTTTTATTTCTTCCTTGACCTGGTTTCAAGTCGTATGAGAGGAACCTTATATTCCCGCGTTAACCGGAAATTTTCAACTCGGGAACCGCGACGAAGGGGGTTGATGTGTTGTCGGAAAAGTCTAGGCAAGATGAGGTTAAACCCGTACAAATCATGTACGTCCGTCCATCTGTACATCGAAAAATTCCAACCCAGAAACTACTAGTGCTAGGTAGGTGATTGCTATACTATAAATATGTCCTTGGAGTCTTTGTGATTGTTCGTAAAACTGCAGCGCACACGCACGATATGTGCTCCCAAGTATATAAACTCATTTACTTTCTCTATGATTTAATTCTTAATTGTTATATTTTTATTTCCTGTATCATCTGTGTTTCGAATTGTAATTATTTACGACTATTTTGTTTCCTTTACGTTCTGTAGGACTATCGTCTTCCAAGACTCTGCTAGCATATTGGCGTTACTTTATAGCTCAATTATATTGCTGCACATTAAATCTACGTCATCTAAAGAAAAGAAGACCTGGTTCAATCCAAGCAACATTAATTCCTTTATGTGTTCTTTTATTTTTGAATTTGCACATTCTAAAGCATAGCTAAAGGGTAGTGGAAACAAACTGTCACCTTGTTTCAATCCGCAGCGAATCTCGAAACTATCTTGTTTACTATTTCCTTATATGTATTCTGCTTAGGAAGGTCGCTGAGACACATCCTCATTAGCTGAACAAGTTTCTTCGAAATTGCAAATCTTACTAGGTTATTGTATAGTTTTCCTCTTGATAGTTTCTTAAAATGGCATGAATAAGTAGTAAACTGTCACGTCTATTCTAATTTCTTCTCTAATATTTATCTGAAGGCATAAATGTGCTCCAATGTACGTCTATTGTTTCTAAATCTATATCGATGATTTAGAATTATTTCGTCCACGTATACGATTGGGCATGTTAGCAGGATATTACTCAAAAACTACGTTAGCATTTTGGCAGTATCAAGATTCAGTTGTAATTATTACAGTTCGATTTGTTGCCTTTTTATAAACCGAAACAATTACTGAGGTTTTCCGTTCCTTTCCAAGCGTCTCCTTTCTCCATATATCACCTTTCAATTCATGTAGTTGTTTGACTAATGCCGTTCCTCTCCAACTTTTGTTATTTTGGTTTTAATATTGCCAATCTCTCTTAGTTCTGGTATCGATAGTCCTGGTTCTCTGTTTGTAGATTTCAAACTCCTCTGTTTGTTCTAGAGTGTGTACATTAAGAAACTTTTCGAAAGAAATTTACAAAACTTCGAGAATTTTATTCGTATTCACTATAAGGTCTTCACGTTCAATTTCAATCACCCATAACCTCGGCTGCTGTTCTTTTCTTAACGAGTTCACCCATTCGTAGGGATCTGTTATGTTATTCACATTACCGGTTCTTTTACTTTCTGAATTTTCTGCTTCACATTTTGTTTCATCATATGAATTTTAAAATTGATGTTTTTTTCCTAAACTTTTGTAATGAAGATAATTGGTTAAAACATGTAATGAAGAGAATTCCTAAATCTCTTCTCATAAAGTTAAGTTTGGTTTCATTTTGTATTTGGAGTCTGAAAAGAATGCCTACTTTCACTTCCATAGCTGATATTTCCTTTACGAATGTATAACTACATCGTATTGTATTGCTAAATGTTTCTCGTTGGAAGGAAAATAGGCAAGAAATCAATCTCCTCAGAGCTACAATTCCTTGCTAGCAAGGTATAGTGAGAGTTTTTATTTTAATTTTATTAAATCTGAAAATAACGACTCTGATAATTCATTGTTCAAAGATTTGTTTAAAAAGAACATTCTTCGTTTGACATCAATTTGTTAGTCATCCTTTGAATTCTAGTGGTTACGAGGCTTAATTTAGTGTTCCATTATTTGCAAGGCCACATGCTAGGATTTTCCTGTTCTGCAGGATACTTCGTTTTCTACCAGAGAGAATGGCGGAATGGTACATTGCTTGAAGCTATCTTCCTCATCATTATCCTATACATTTAGCAAAATAGAAGACGCAATCACCAGGAAGGTTAGTTATCAAGATCAGAAAAGTAAAGTTCCAGGAAAGTTTACCACAACCACTTTCTTAAATATTAGTTACGCATAGTGAAGAGTACTTGTATAACTGACTTACATTTTCCTCCATTAAACTGTGACTTGCTGTACTCAACTGCATCACATGTCATTGTTGATCGGAGATATAGGCGCATCTAAAAGTTTTCCAGTTTTGAGATAATCTCATTCTTATATTGTCTATTTCCATTCCAAGATTTGAACTGGAGGAACAAATAGAAGCAACGAAAGTATTTTGGGGCTTATCTTTTGTAAAACGAAAATGCTGTTTCACAAAATTATCCATTTCTGGAGAATGACACACAAAGTGACGTATCTAAAAAAATGGCAGTTTTGAGTTAGAATCGTCAGAATATGACATTTTGTATATATTTCTTGTCTCAAATCGACATATCTTAATGATAATCCGTTCAAAAGTTATTAACAAAAATAAGTTACAAGAATATGGAGATATTTTTCTTAAAATCGCTCCCCAGAAAAGCTTAGAAAAATGAGATACGTCACTATGTGAAGGGAAGGCGACGACAATAAGTTAAGATAATTATTAAAGCTATTTACTAATAATTACAGAAAACATTCTTGAGTGTTAAGTCAAGTTATAGCTTTTTACATATTTAGAAAAAAACAACACATTTGTTTCCCATAAAGTTTCATATTTGTAAAACATAATAATTAAATATTGAACTATTTCATTTTCTTTTAACTTTAACTGTTACTACTTTATATTGATAAAATTCTCATTAGGATAATGGATATTAAAATAATGTGTGGTTCGTTCATTCTAGTAACTATCCATAGATGTCTCGCACTTATATGTTCTTTTTCACTATTGATGATTTTTGTACCAGGATGTATTTTCAAGAATCGCTTTAGCTATAATTAAAATATTTTGCTAGTAACAAATATGCTACAATGCTATTGCCAGTTAATTTTGATTGAGGCTGTTTAATTCAAACTTTGCTACTCACGAAGATGATTTAAGCCATTTCTACATTCATATAGCCACCTCCTTCTTCAGTGTTACATAATCTTACCTTTACTGCTTCGACGTCTATCAGTGTATTGCTCAAGTACGTAATTAACTATGAACGACTATGCGCCCTTTCTAAAACATTGTTTAGCAACTACGGACTGGCGTAGTGAGTAGAGTGTCGGATTACAAGCTAGAAGGCTTGAGTTTGAGTTCAGAACAGGTCATTACAAACATTTAACTAACTCTATGGCTTATGGAACTCACAAGTTCATCACAGCAGTAACAAAAGTTCGCCATTGGATTCAATTCTGAGCAACATCAGGCCAGTTTTCATCACGAACACCTACTTCTCGAAGATCTCTTCTAATATTGCCCTCTCAATGACATATCAGTCTTCCCAATGGTCTCCTTCCATACGGCCTTCCAACCAGGATAGAATATAATCTTCGTTTCCCCCCATCCGAACTACGAGGCCTACCAACCTTAGTCATCGCAATTTCATTATTTTTACATCTGGTGACTCGTACAGTCCGTGGAGTTCTTCATTATGCCGTCTCCTCCAATTTCCAGTCATCTCGTTCCGTTTCGATCCCTATATCTTTCTCAAAACCTTATTTTCAAACACTCGTAATTTATGTTCATCTGCTAGGGTCGTACTCCAACTTTCGCAAACCTAAAATATTACTGGCAGCATAACCGTTCTGTGTATTTTCAATTTTAATTTCTTTGATATTAATCGTGATGTCAGAAGTTTTTTGACTGAATAGAAACATACGTTGCCCGATACTAAGTGACTTTTTATTTCTTCCATGACCTCATTTTTGCTTGTTACGTATGCTCCCAAATATTTAAATTTGTTTACTTTCTCTATGACCTCATCCTTAATTCTTATGATTTTATTTCATTCATTCCCCGTGTTTCGGCTTGTTATCATGTATTTTATTTTCTCTATGTTTATATGTAAACCTATCACATCGCATGCTTCTACTAAGAAGCATGTACCCTATTACATCTACATCATCCGCGTACGAACAGTTGATTCAAGCCATTCAATGATAGTTCCTTTTTCTCCCCTTTAATTTTTAAAATCGCATATGCTAACACAAAGTTAATAGGTAGTGGTGATAAGGCATCGCCTTGTTTCAATCCGTTGCGAATCTTGAAACTATCTGACATATTATTACTTATCCGTACTGTGCTTAAGCTGTCGCTGAGACACACCTTCACTAGATGAACCAATTTATTCGGAATTCCAAGTTGTATCAGGATACTGTATAACTTTTACCTTTTGATAGAATCATATGCTTCCTTAAAGTCAATGAATAGCTGGTGAAACGTTCCATTGTATTCCCATTTCTTCTCCAAAATTTGTCTTAAGGCGAAAGGAGGTTTTACATCTGGTCCAACGTGGATCTATTTCTTCTAAATCCACATTGGTGATCTCCAATTATTTCATCTACGTATGCGGTTAGGCGTGTTAACAAAACATTACTTAATAGTTTGCAACTGGTTGAAAGTAACGAGATTCCATGGTAATTTTTACAGTCCGATTGATCGCCTTTTTTTGTAAAGCGGAATTATTATTATTAAGATTTTCCATTCCTTTGGAAGTTCCTCCTTTCTCCATACAACATTTATGTAATTCCTTGATCAGTGCAGTTTCTTGATTCCTCCCGCTTTAATTAATTCGGCGTGATTTGAATTTTTTCAGTTTCTTTACCGACATTTTGATCTCGATCACTCTAGGTTTGGTATCCACGGTTCTGCGGTATGGATTTCAAATTTCTCTATTTATATTTCGTTGTGTACATTAAGAAGTTTGTCGAAATAACTTTTCCACACATCGACAATTTTAGTCGGATCCGCATGAAACTCTCCACGTTGATTTCTAATCATTCCTAACCTTGGCTGGTAACCTTTTCTCAACGAGTTTCCCTTTTTGTATATCTGGTATGATATTTGTCTTACCGTTTTCCTCTATCTCCTGAATTTTCTGCGTCAGATATTCTCGCTTTTTGTTTCTGGACCCGAGCATGGCGTTTCATTTTCCGTTACTGTAGTGGTTGGTATTTGCTTCGTTTTTATTACTTAGCCATCGTTGTCTCGCTTCTTTTCGTTCCTCATGAAGCTTAAGGCATTCTGTATGAAATCAAGGTTTGTTTTTCTGTTGTTTTTTCTCACCTGCACGTTCCTTCGCTACGCTCTTAGCAGTTTCACGAATTGCCTCCCACATCTTACTTACACCAATGTAATTATTAATATTATCATTATTATTACTCGAGTCGACTAGGATTTCGAACCTGCTTGAGAGTTCGAGCGTGTAGGCTGCTTTTATGCCCGGATTATTTAATCGATTAACTTAAAATTTCCGTTCTTTTGAACCCTTGCTTTGTCTGCTCGCGATGCATAACTTATCCCTTAGTTTTGTGATCACTAATTGATGGTCGGTGTCACCTTCCGCTGCTCTGTACGACCTAACGTCCGTTATATTGGTTGTCTTAGTCTGTCTACTGTATAGTCTTAAGAACTCTATATTCTGAACTGCCTGAAATATACTGTACTTAATGAGGAATCCTGTTCCGAAATCATGAGACTGTTCCACCGTAGTAGAAAGTGTACTTGCTGTGTCGAATGCTATTTTGACACTCCCAGCGGACTTCTTGTATCGCTTATATATCAAGCTCGTACTTCTCGGTCTTGCGTACCGCCACCTGGAGAGCGCCTTTTGATATAGCGTTCGTATATTCCATGTTCCTATTCTAAGGTCTTTCTTAATCCTGTGGAACCCCATGAAGCAGTCCCTGCCCGGAGATCCGAATGAGTTACTAGTTAACTTCCGGAATATTTTACCCCAGGAGAATCCATGAATCATATATTACTATTTCCTGATATGTTTTAGCGGTGTAAAGTTGTCAGCTCTACGACCTCGCAGTAAAGGCAGACATTCAAAATGTCGTCCTCTGTTCATCTCTAAACCTTGCCGATGTCATTCATCTTCAGCCTCAGGGTTGTAATAGATATGTTGCTTCCCCTCACCATGATGATTTTGTTCGGAGTTATCTTCCCCTAGCCTTTGTAAATACCTATACTAACTGCAAGACAATAGACTGGTTTTGGTCGGCCCCGAAATATTTCCGGTACCTACCATATCTGGCCGGCATTCCCCTATCCACCACCTGGGAGATAAACATGAACAGTACATTTATTTCTCAGTATTTACGAAGAGTGCTCTGTTTTTGCTTGCTCTTGCATTTTCTACATTTTACACCCAACGAAACCACTAATTTAAAGAAGTGAGATTAGTTAGGTAAAGTCATGTCAGATTTTTTCATTATGTGCAATACAAGCACTAAACCTTACGTTTTAAAACTAAAACAAATTGTTTTTCATCTTGTATCTACGCCTATCAGGCTCACTCAATCTGCACCGAGAAGGACGCGAGACTGTTTCTTTCGCTTTCAGCGAGGCAACCTAAGTGCAGAGGAGAAAAATAGAACATACATAGAGAGACAGGATGGGAGATAGAGATCGAACATTTTCCTTCCACCGCTCATAGCAGAAGTCAGATATCAAGACGTGTGTTTTTCTTTGATAAGGTAAGAGGTGGGTCTGCGGAATTTTCATGAAATAATTGAAGAGGATTATTTTAAAATTTGAATTTATTTTAAGACCTTTAGGCAACTATGACTCAGGCTGTATGAATGATGATGGGATGAATTGGTGGAATGAAGAAAGTGGGAGGAAAGGGGAGCACCCCAAGAAAACCCACGCACACGGTTTTTGTCCACCACAAATCCACATGGCATGAGCAGGGATCGATCAGACGACCCCTAGCATCAGAGGTGAGCGCTCTACCTACTGGGTCACGGTGGCCCCAATTGAAGAGGAGATTCGGTCGGGAGCTGTGGGATAGGTTTGGGAATTGGATTTGACAATTACTCCATATCTTTTGTCTGCCTGTTTCCTCTATCATAATCTAATAGAAACAAGTATCGCTTGAACGGGTTTTTGGTATCGTTCCAATCGAACGTTCATTCGAAGTCGGTTATCGTTGAAATCAAAATATCTTTGAAAATCGAGTATCGATGACATTGGAAGATATATCGTTGTTGAAGATCATTCAAATCGAATATAATTCGTAGAGTTCTTAAAAAGAAACGACAAATAAAATTTTTAAGAATCATTTAATTTAAAGAATGCCAGGAGCTCATTAGCGAAAGGAAAAAGGGAAATACGTAACAAGACAATTTGAAGAAAAAAAAATATTTTTCACGTGAAAGTGTGTTGATAATGGATCTAAAATTGGCCTGATGCGTGATGATAAAATAGATTTCAGTATTGTCTTGAAGGACTGAGTGCAAACCATGTTTTTTCAAAAGGAACACTTTAAAATCAGAATATATAAGCATTCATTTGAATGATACAATGATCACTAAGGAACCTTTGATGAGTACAGAGGTAAAATGCAATGAATAGGTTTATCTTTGAATCAGATAGTACAGAATATATCAAGATTATGGAACGGTGCCAATTATGAAGGGTATTTTGCCTTTTATGGAATTCTCTACTTTCCCCAATACTATGATGACCAATTATCATTTTTCGGCTGTTAAAATGCATAACTGCGTTATTATGCGTCCTGTTCATTACGTTATACAACCTTTCCCGATTGAAGCAAAGTTTTATGTTTTAGCTGTAGATGTCACTTTAATCGGAAACCAAGAGAAAGCTATCTACGCGAAGTTTGAGTGTACAATAAACAGGTGAGTAGACGAAACGAAGATATTAAATTTTGGAAGCAAAATAATGCATTTTTGTAATGGATCAGGCGAGATGTTGAGAAAAGGGCAAGTTGAAGAGGTTTATTATCGCAATAAAAGCGGGAATTTACGGAAGAAAATTGAATTGTAGGGTACATTAGAGTTGCGCTTTTCAATCTTTTTATAGTCACGGACAGGCAAATTATAGGATACATCTTTCACGGGTCGGAAAGATGCCACTAATTTAGAGCTTTATTTGATGTTCAGAGTATGCCAGCATATTTTAGAATGTAGTTGTTTTGGAAAGAAAATGTAAGCTTTAATCTCAATTTAAGACGGTCGAAACCTACAAAAATGAGTGTTAATTAATTGTATATATCAATTAGCCAAGGACCGGTACCGGTATGCGAACTGGCAGTTGAAAACCACTGCACAAAAGGAATGCATTGAGTGCACAATGTAATATCAGTAGTGACTTACAATCACAAATTTTACTGCTGGAAAAATCAGAACAATTCAATGTTTCGAAAATCTTTCCTCGGGATGCCGGAGCGTTAGCTGAAAATCGGGATAATCTCGGATTATCGGAATGTTCCTTTGTGGTTTCCTTCCTCAATAGTAGGCTCTTGTATGAATATGTAAATACCATTTACGTTAATGGTAAATTTTCTAATATATGTTTTCAATTTTTTTTCGGATTATCCTTTATATATTTTCTTTCAAGCGGTGCAAAGTTGGCCAGTATTAAAATATATATCATTGTATAAAACGTTATATTTGTTAAAATATAGATAATCAAATTAATGGAAACACAATACTAAATGAACGTAAAGTGAATAATAAATAATTACCTAGACCGGTTCGAAGAAGGTTGTGTGTAAATATTTCAAAGACGAATCTTGCCACACTGTTTAAAATCAATCATTCCATTGGATACTGTAGCAACATTGTGACACTGTTGCTTATAAAGTTCTTTCTGTTACGGCAACAATTTATTCTTATGATCTGTAACAAAAACAATTCTATTTTAAGAGCAATTTTGTTTTACACAAAACTTCCACAAAGTTTGAAATCAAACAAGTGAAAGGAAAAGAGAACAACAAATTCGTTGCCTTATATTATTTTTCCTAATACAGAATATTCAATAAAGCACACAAGACTTGGAATTTACAAAAGTCACAGCAAATATTTGGAAATGTGCGTCATTCACAGCTTCCCGCAGATGAAGAGGTCTAATGATCTAGCGAAAAACCTGCCGGGGATTCTTCTATGAAATCCTTGTCATACAAACCTGGAATGTTTTGTTGCAGTTACGGTCTTGTGTGATGATACGTCAAATAAGCAACGGACTTGATATCTTCCCAGCCAAAACATAATGGGGAGAAAATTCGAGCGTTCTTGATAGTCCCTAGCGGACCAAGTTAAATGATCCCTGTAGGGACCCCTCTTTCCTAGAATGCCATTGCTCTCTGCCATATATGCACTGTGGCACTATCGTACCGATATTAATTCATTTCTTACTCTCGTCTGTGCGTCTGATGAGAAATTCTCGTGCCAGTAAAACATACGAGCCACTATTAACTATTTTCGAAGAAGGCGATGAAAAAGCGATTCCAAGATATTGCGGTCAATAATTCAAATTTCTGCCCAAATGTACTAACCGAAATTTAGTTGTTATTTTTTTTTTGGGGGGGGGGTTAGGTTGCACTTAATATTACACCAGAGGTGGTTCTCTTGAGGCATTTCGAATATGTCATATCTATAGTGGTGGTGGTAATAAGAAGATGGTCGCGAGATGGAGTGGTGCTAATGGTATGTATATGTTTATGATGTTGAACATCGTTCATTGACAGCTTGTGTCTTTGGAGGATTCCAGTCCTCCGAAAAGATTGTAACGTTACCTTACGCATCCAAGTCCGTTTCCAGAACTTGGATGCAGGATTGAGAATTGCTAGCTACTTTGCGTTGGGACAGCTCAATAGTCTGATTAATGCGGCTAAACAGAGACTGGAACAACCAAATGAGTAAAGCAAAATCGACGCTTCAGGCAAACCCACTGAGCCTAAACATTCTTCAGAGATGAGATCGAACCAACTGTAACGCAAACACAGTTCATGCCAAATCCACAATTCAAAAGTGAGATTCATTAATGGATTACTGAAACATCAGAAAAGATCTAGGGTTGTGGTTAGACGAGCGAGTGCCGACAAGTATCGTGGCTACTGAGAAATATACTGTCGTCCTCAGGATTTTATAGGTTGCTAGCTTAGAATAAAAAAATAAATTAAAATATTTTGTTAGATATGCATGAAAGCTGTAAACACTGTAATATTATAGATGGAAAGAAAGTGCTTTTGTATGGAGTTTTGCACGATTATGACTATTTGTGATATGCAGTGTTGTCTTACAGTGTTGCAATTGTTATGTCGTTCAAGATGAGAGATTAGTAACATAGTCGAACAGAGAAAACATTGTAGGTGATTTAACGGTAGCTGGGACATAGAAGCTTAACGGGGGATAAGTACGAACTTGCCGCGAAGCGTTAGTAACTTATTTCCCGTTTAATTTTTAAGATGAGAAATTGTCTTTGTAAGGGTAATGTTTGGATATCGATAGGATTGTTAATTAAAGATGAAGCTACTGCGCAACTGTTCTGCACATGTTTCATTTTCTTCTCTTGCTTCACACCTCCCCTCTTGGTGCCCTTGTATGATAGTTTTCGTTCGCGTCCGCGCTCATATGATATATCCAGCACTCGTTGCTTTAATACTTCTGTTTGTGCTTGCGTCTTGAGGCGTAAAGGTCTTCTTTTACGTTTGCGAGAATCTTCAGTGTCGTTGCTGTTGCTTTACATTGTGTTCGATCGAACCTGCTAGTGTTCCTTCCTGCAGAATTCTAATTTGTGTATAAACAGTACGATTTCCCCATGTGCCTACTGTTCTTGTTAGCCGTCAGTGGATTTTAAGCCATGGAAAATCCGATTGATGCTTTACTTGCTGCCCAGGAGCTTCAAGGTTATGATAAGCCCGACCGTGTACTTAACTGTTGGAACCATTTGTGCCAGTACAAAATGTTAGGATTTCACCCCGCAAAACGTGATTCTGGCATGTTGCTTCACTACCTACTTTATTATTATTGGAACAATGAAGAAGCTGTGCTAAAAAATTGTGTAACTGCCCAGGACATTATCGATCTCTGACGTCACGGATTTTTCGGAAGTGTGGAAAGTAAAGAACTGGCGTGGAATTATTATTACGAGTTATTCACTGGACCTGACGGAATAATTCCAGAAGATGGAATCAATTTTTTCGGCTTGGATACTTGGTCTAGTGACAATGCTGTTATGAAAGTGGATAGTGATGGTTGTAGTATGGTTAGCAGTAGCGACATGAACATACTGGACAGTGAGGAAACTAGTATGGATACCGACATTGAACTTGGTACAGAAGTTGAGATGCTTAATATTAATGTTCAGCAGTGGATGAATGATAATAACATGCCAATGATGTATGGTGGTGGAAAAGCTATTGATTTTGAAATTATCAGTGAATATTTAAAAAAAAACTATCCGAACGTTGGTTTTCAAGGGCGTCATTTTCAAAATTAATTTATTAGTAAAATCAATTACCAACCCTGAGGAATTTGTAAATAGTTTATTTAATTTTGCTATGGAACATTTGCTAAAATATGTCGATTCCGAATCCAAAGTGGAGTTTACGATTGCAAGTTCCAATACTAAGGAAAATAAGCCAATTTACATATCGTGGAGATTCTGTGAACATCTTCATGTAGAACAAATGTTTACGTAATACTGAAAATGTTCTCAATTCCAATGAGACCATTTTGTTAGGTGAAACGGTTACACTAAAAGTTGATATTTCCGATGCTATTCGTGGTCATGGACGACATGATAACGAGAAATACTTGCCTTTGGGAAAATGTCCTCGAAAACACATTATTCCGGTAGAATATGTTCCTGATTGCCTCACACGAGCACTGATATTGGCAAAACTACGAGCCGATAAGCTATTTGGAAATGCACGCTAAATGAAAACACATCCAAAGAAGTGGGCTTGTGCTGCAGCAGAATTGTGTTATTTTGCAAAATTAAATTTATTGAGTAATGGTGGAAGATGTAGACCAGTTTCAGAAATATTAGGGTGACGAATATCATATTATGTGTATGTGCGTAATTCGGAGAGTCGTAAGTATACGGAACTGTATTCGGGACCATCCGCGGCCAATAAATTGTTTCTAAGATATGCAGACAGTCATTATGATGTCACTGAAACTATCACTGCGTATTTAGGTTATACTGGTTACAGTTATCATTATCTTACACCTTATGAGGAACGTCGATTCCATAAATGTAAATATTTATGTAGTCATTGTGAAGACTATGACGATATTGATAGTAGAAATGGCAAGGTGTTGAAATGTCGCTATTGTCATCGTACGTTTCCCACTCAGACCTGCTATGATAAACACAAATCGAAAGCCAACGGGAAACGTGCATGTTATTATGAAAGAAATTGTCCGCAGTGTGGAGTAAAAATCGACAGACGTAGTAGGGAAACAAAACATGTGTGTGGTGAACATTAATGTAAACTGTGTAACATTCATGTCAATGAAACCCATTCCTGTTTTATCAAACCAAGCAAACCAAAACGATATGAAAATTTTTGTACACAATCTTTTATGTAGAGACAATGATACAAGATATGGATGAAAATGGCGAACGTTAACAAGTGCCAAACTTAATTTGTGCATCTCATCGATGCGATAAATGTAAGGATAAGGAGCAAAATTATAGTTTTAGTGTTTGTGTAATGCAAGTCAGAAGGACTTTGTATTTTATAATATACAAGAATTTGTACAATGCTACAATGGCGGAGGATTGACGAATTTCCCCCCTCAGTAACACTATGCAAATGTTGGGATTGTACCTTCAATTTAGACCCTGACCGATACTTTCCCTTATACTCTCTTTTATGGAGCCTGAGAATTTTTGGAGCTCTATTTTGGAGCCTGAATATTATTTAAAATGTTACTCAAATTTCATAATTTTCTCTGGTCGAAGTAAATAGCTTCTACGAAAAGAATGAAATTTTCCAATTTTGGGGAGGGGTTTTGAGATACAGGAGAACTAAGAGAAATGGAGGAGGTACATTTTCTGCTGGATCCTCGCCCTATCCGACGTTAGTCCCCCAAGTGTCTGTGCTGATTTTTCTTGTGCTGGGTAGGATTGAAACTGTGCTGATTGTGCTACTCACTTTCAACATTTGTTCTGGCTAAGTTTAGGAGACATGCCCGTTTAAAGTTTGAAAATCTTGGGAGCCAACTTCGCGCGGTTTCCCCAAATGTTTATACTGGTCAAAATTTTGTTTGGGCTGGGTAGCATTCAACTTGTGCTGGTTGTGTTTCCCACTTTTCAACATTTGTGCTGGCTTCGATTAGGAGATATGACCGTTCAAAGTATAATTATCTTGAGGAGCCAACTTCACGCAGTCCATCAAGATTTGTTTGTGCTGGTCGAGATTTTGGTTGTGCTGGGTAGCACTTTAATTGTGCTGATTGTGTCACCCACTATCAACATTTGTGCTAGCTTCGTTTAGGGGATATGACCGTTCAAATTTAAAAGATCTTGGAGAGTCAACTTAACGCGAGGGCCCCGAAATGTTTGTGCTGGTCCACCCTCTTGTTGTAGTGGTTTCGTTAAAGATAATATTAGATGAAATTAATTTTACGGGCAGTATCAGAACTTTGGCTTATGCCCGTCCCTATACGGGTAAACCCCTTCTCTTTGTCTTTTTATAAGAAAATAAAAAAAGGATAAAACTGAAGATTTAAAGGTTTTCCAGAAACATAAAATACTGGACTAAAAGGCCAATATAAAAATTAAGGATGTCTATGATTTTTAATATAACAAGGTTAAAATCACAAGGCTATAAATGACCCTTCACAATGTAGCAGAAAATAAGTTAAAACTTAACATCTGAAAGACATAATTATCTCAAATAGACGGTGATAGACCCCATTGGGATGAAGATCAAGAAAAATATCAGATTCTAAGTTTAGGTTTAAATTTAGGTTTTGCTTTCCTTCCCACGTGATTCCAATCCATATTCATCAGATTGTCCTTAATCATGTCTGACAACTGTGAGGTCAAAGACGAACTTAGTTGATCGATGGTATGAGGAGACTCTTTCTGAGCTAACTGAGCAGCCGGAACATGTGTCAGACGCTTAATGCTTGTCGCAAGTTTTGTAACTTTATTGGGACTAAAAGTAGACTTAGCCCGTGGTGTTACAAATTTCTGCACTAGTATGTTGTCCTCCACCTGCATTGGCATATTACGAGGAGTCTCTGAGCCCGCTTCAGGGTGTCTACAGGTACATGAGACACTATTTCTGTTGACACATTGACTGTCTGGGTGCCAACCGAGACAACTTGCTACTACTTATGAAAACACACCGGATGGAAGGGTGTGCTGTGACTATTATAACCGACGTTTTGCATAACTAGCAGATATTTTCTCTAGTACCATCAGCTTGCGAATTCGTTTTTCTTCCTTCAAAATGGGACAGTCACGCGACCAGGCTGTGTGATCACTTTCGCAATTAATAAACTGAGGCTTGAGTGATGTGCAGAGATCCGCACCATGGCTACTGGTTCCGCAAATTGAATATATAGCAGAGGTCACGTTACGTGATATTTTGGTGTGTCCATAGTGTTGACTTTTGAAACAGGTTAACGGCCTTGTGATATGAAGGACAGGAAAGCGATAGAAAGCTACCTTCACATTCTTAGGAAGCTGTAGCATGGCAAAATTAGAGACCCTGTAAGTTGCAGTTGGCCAGCTGTTTTTACCGTTGATGCCTCTAGCACTAGGCCTCGACTGGGGAGTTCTCTTTTAATCTCCTCTTCAGGAACGTCTTTAAGATCCCAACAAAATACGCACCGTATAAAATTCAGTTGGCGGTGTAGCTCAACTTTAACTTCAACAGGCCCAATTGATGTCATCTTCAGGAGATTATTTGTCTATTAATCGGTAGATATATCCACTAATAAAGTTTCATTGCGAAGCTTTTTAACAGAGTCTAGCTAGCCTGCAACGTAATGAAGTTGTTTTTGTATTAAAAAAGGGATAACCCCTTCAAACAACCTGAACTTTCTGTTTCGTTCTTTACTTTAATTACAAGATACTTGGGACACACCCTCCCCTATGTGTTAGCTCCCCAATGGCGCAGTTCCCATCATCAACGGGTTAGACCATCCAAAAATCTGCCGTTACGAACTAGGCGCTTTCCAATGGTTCCGCCCCCTTTCCATTGACCCCAAGGTCATTGTCAATGCAAATACATCCTATCGCATTATTTTTCATTGCGGGAAAGCATTACTCGCAAGAGAAGAGGATATGAAATAATGAATCGCCCATGGATAAAAATGAAGTGAAT
The DNA here is from genome assembly GCA_022664845.1 of Lepisma saccharinum. NCBI lineage: Eukaryota > Metazoa > Arthropoda > Insecta > Zygentoma > Lepismatidae > Lepisma > Lepisma saccharinum. Next base: position 80,231 of record JAGDQP010003326.1, read on the forward strand.
GAAATGAAATCATCTCTGCTGGTCCTCTTTTTGATTGCAGCCTGCGAAAGCCGACTAGGCAATCCGATCACCAACTCCCGACGCCGTTACTAGCAGCGAAGGTCTGCTGCTCGGTCTATGCCATGCATCTGCACTACGTTGCTGTCCGTAGACCTGGGATGAGGTCTCCTATCTTGTACGCAACTGGGAAGTAACATTCTCAACAAAGAAGCAACTCTATCCCTGCTGTTGGACTTCCCATAGGCAGAAAACATGTTAGCAACTGTCACTGCTGATTGCAACCAGCAAAAGCCGACTGGGTCATGGGGTCGCCAATTCCCTACGCCTGTTTCGTTAACGAGCCAGAGCCTTTAAATTTAAAAATAGCTTAGTGCGTATCTTGAAGGAAACCGTTCAAACGTTTTGCAAGTGAGTAGTACTCACCTCGGTGTGTGTGTGTGTGGCTCAACAGCTGTAAGCACTTTGTTCTATTTCTTATATTAAAGATAGACATTTATTCTTTTATAAATTCTCGCAGTAGTACTATTGTTTGTTTGCTATAGAGACTGTTTTTGTTGTGTCTTAATCTGAGATTGAGGTCCGTCAAGTTGCCTCCCATATGGAGTTAGAGTATAAAACTACGTGCTACGTTAGTGTATCTTTAGTGCATGTTAGTACACATGACTCAGTAAAAGAGTATGAGTTTCAACTCCAGTAAAATAATGGTACTTATGTTGTAGTTTTTCTTTAATATCAGGTAAAATCCCCAAATAAACCTTGAACTGACGAGAAGTTCAAATATAAGCACCGACTTTTCAAAAACACTGCTTAAATATTTGACCTTTGACTTGGGCCCAGGTAGTTTTCACCTGCTAGTAACTATTGTGGTTGTGGTTATAGGGGCTTAGTCAAAAGACTCATATCGGGTAGTTACCGCTACTATTGACCATCGGCTGTAAGGTATAGAAACTGACTCGTAGCTAGCCTAGAGGACATGTAATCGCTGTTATGATCTGCTGTGTAGTCTCCTATTCCATGTTATTTGGGTTAGGTTAACTAGCATATATTTCGCTTATATCCCGTATTGGAAACTGCGCCTCTGTAATTTGTGCTATGTTAAGTAGTGAATAAGAATCATCAATGTGCTAATACTATCTCGCATGTCTTCATAAATGTTCAAATTAGCCCCTGAACAAGAAGATTCATCCTCATTCGCCTTTGTCTTTTACAAAATGTTATGGCGTCTAACTGATCCTCATCTCTTTCCCTCATAATCATGATCTGTTCACAACCTAAAATATAACTATGAGTAAACGTTATGTGAATAATGGACGAATAAATAAATAATAAAATATGAAGATATTCATCACAACATTTAGCCCAACTGTGGGTCTACATATCTCAACTCCCACTATTGTAATTTTTCCCTTCGCACTTAAAAGATGTAAAAGAGCACAACTACAGACTCATGAGTGTGTTTAGAAAACCTACGCCAGATAGGAATAAGGTAAAAATGTTAGTAAGAGAGAGGAACATCTTTAGTTATAGGCATGTGACATCATAAGCTGTATTCAGAAACGGTTCTTGTAGTTACTAGTGCTGTACTAACGAGTGACTAACACTGTTATTAAATTGTTAGTCACTCGATAGTACAGACTTAGTCACATTATAAAATCAATCTGATAACTTTGTTAGTCACTCATTAATACAGCGCTGGTTACTACATACTGTAAAACCAATCAAATATCGTTGACATAAAACTTCTGAATGCGGGCGACTGACCTAATGTAAAAATCCTATCTACCCTCAGGGAAGCCTAGATTGACTTCTACCCTTTAATAAGCTACTTTCGTCCTTTGTATAGTTAAAAAGTACAGTAATTTAAATTATCTGTTTTTTCATAAGTTGTTTCGAATTGGACACCGTACCAGTATCCGCCAGCTTGCAGCACGCAAACACCCAAGGAACCAACCCAAGATCAGCCAAGAGTGGAGATTCCTAATGTCCCTGGAAAATTGATTAAACTGGGAATGGTCAAGTGGCTTTTATCAGAAGAACGGGTCCTTTTCTTCTATAGTGAGCATATATTAATCATTTGATTATTTATAATTTGGGTTTTATACATAAATATATTTTTAATTCTGATGATAGGGAATTGGATTAGGTAATGAATTAGTTATGTTTATAGGAATTTTAGACTCTATGATATTTTTTTTCTGTTTGACGTGTTGATTAGCCAGTCTTATAGTTTTTTTATTTGTTTTGCCTTTGTTACTTCCAGTCTGATCTCGTTTCCTCCATGCGTTTTACATAAATTTATTTTGTTTTATTTCTTTGGCACTTTTAATACATTTTTGTATGAAATTGCTTGGATTTATTCTGTATGCTCTGTCGTTACTTCTGGATTTGCCGGTTGATCATTTTTGTTGTACTTTTGTTTGTCTGTTAAAGTTTGTTTTCCTATGTAAAAGTCTATGAATTTCAGAAAGTTTAGACGAAATTGGAGAATCTCTTCAAAGGCCATATTATAGCTAAGTTTAATTTGGTGAAGGATACAAAGTCTAAAGTATTATAAGTATGAGCAACGTAGAGACCCATCTTGTTATATTATCTAATAATTCCTTTGTTCCTTCCTTAAAGATAGTTTGTGTGTTAGAAATGACTGAGGTTTCTATGTTTGGAATATCTTAAATATCTGCATTGGCTTGTACATTGGAAGGAGTTTGTTTCTTCCAATTGAGTAACTCTCAATAGGTTGTTTTGCTTCCTGCTTTACTGATGCGTATGCTTTTTTTCCGCTAATATTTTATAGCCTTTTATTGATCTCTCAGTGCAATTGGATGAGACAGTCAGGTGTTTCTGAACCTTGCAAGTCGTGCAAAAGTTCCTGTTTGGTGTTTGTTTGGATTTAGACTCTCATGGGTATCTCCACCTTCGTGAGAAGTTATTTTGTTAGTCCACAGTTTTTCATTGTGATTTTTCCTGCAGAGTTTGCACGGAAATGGTTTCCCATTGTTATGGGACTCATTTATCTCATATCGCATGCATCCGATAGTGATATCATTCGTAGTTAAATAGCTAACGAAGTCAGGATCTTTAGTGAAAAGACGAACTAAAAGGACTGGTGCATTATCATTCATTATTCTTCTTGCATTGGTTATCTGTATATTATTTTCTTTTATCACGTGATGTTTTAGTTCTTTGACTTTTTGAATGGAATTTAATGGAATAAATGGATAAAACTCCTCTTATCAGAACCATCCGTGAAAATTAGTTTGTATGCTGAAAAATCTGAAGTATGGTCTCAAATCCAGGTGATCTTCTAGAGGAAAATACTACAAACAAACCGAGTCGGTTTTAATCAGGGTTGAAAAATAATGATTTAAAAAAAAATCATTATTGGTGATTTTTTTATTTAAATCTATTTTCTTGAATAAAATAACTTACAACACTGATGCAGCTACTAAGTAAATCTTTCCTTTTCAAATACCTTAGCCAGTAAACACTAAAGTAAAATTTAGAAATATGTGGTGTCCGCTACGGAAGATAACCATGAAAAATGGGCGATTACAACAAATTGTAATAGTTTTGAAAAGGAAAGAAGATATGGCGTTACTTGCATATGGTATATTTTACAAAGGAAGGTCAACATGTAGGAAACTTCTACTTTACTTTCGTCTATACAAGATGAATGAAGTGGTTTCAGAGGTGTTTAATTCGTAATTAATTTCGAAAAAGAAACAATTTACAACGTTTCTACGTATCAACTTTCCTTCTAAAATGACGTCTCTGCTTTCTTTCCTTCCTAAGGAACTGCAACTTTTATAATCGCAATTGCTTATTTTTTTCCACACTACATCTCCGAAACGAAATGTTCCACGATTTAAGTTTTCTTAAGATATATTTTAGTTCATTTTAATTAGAGTTTTCAGCTCTCAAAATTGTACTATCAATTTGGGAACATCTTAGGGCAATAAATTCCATAAAGTATGAGAGCTATTTTGGAGCCGCCGTCCCGCAGTGACAACGTGGGGGTCTCCAATTCGATCCCGGCTCGTGCCATGTGGATCTTGTGGTGAACGAAAATGGTGCGTGCGTTCCCTCAGAGTTCATTCGTTTCTCCCACTTTCCTCATTCCACCAATTCTCCCATCATCATCCTTTCGGTCTCATCCAAATTTGCCTAAAGGTCTTAGATAATAATCAAGTCAATGAGAGCTATTTAATACGTTGAAATCAAAAGTGGATACACAGCTTTGCATTTTCATCCTTTCGCATATACATAGATTAACTTTATATTTTCATGAAGAATAAATTATTTTTTTAGCAATTTGTGAAGAAATTAAATAATTTGATAAAAATACATTTGCGTAATAAAAAGTAGGTAATATTACAATACAACAATATTTGATTTGCAAACAAAAATGAGATTTTTATAATTTTTCTGTGTGTTCGTTTTCATATGTATTACCAAACTAAACATAAAGTATTTGTAATACAAATTTTAAACGTTTGGCGTGAATAGGGTTCCTACGTTTTCTTCTAAAATTTTGCGTGTAATATGAAATGAATCAATCAAATAGCTTATTAAAATTCTAGGTCCATCACTTTGGTTTGGGTTTACATATAAGAGCCTACTGTCAAACAAGGACTAAAAGGTGAATTTCAAGCTTATACAAACTTATTAAAAATACTGCACTTTATTTCTACTTCTTTTAATATATATATATATATATATATATATTCATTTAAATCACTGAATGTTTAAAAGAATCATCTGATTTAAATCGCATTATAATTATGATTGAAATCAATCAACCTTCGTTTTAACTGAAGAACATTTTCTAATTATTGTGAGAATGCAATCCAAATTGTTCAACAAAGCCATGAAGTCATTTTTGTTCTTAGAAATAAGCTACCAGTAGTTTAAGAAGCTGTGAATAGTTGGATAACACTTTTCATTTCAGTGTAGTTTTCTACAGCCTGTAATCTAGTGTCAGCACGTGGAAACTCAGTAGCCTTAAGTTTGCTTATCCTTACTTGTCTCTGAGCACCTTACGTATTTTTTTGATTGTAAAATTACTGTTTATACGTGTTAAGGTAAGTCACATTGGAAGGCAATTGGAAGCGATGTATTCCCTTGAATATGTAACGATCAAAATGTAAATCTCTTCCAAAGATAAGTTATCGAAATGCTTCTGCACAAAACAATACCGACCAGAACGCTGGGACTGACCAACCAACTTCACTTAGTATCGTGGATCAAGAATATATCACCATCTCCGCATCTCCATGCGCCGTTGACGACGCGTGGACATCGAACAGATAATACCTTCTTTACCAAATTCCGTTGCCTCTCAAATTGTAGTAGCTTGCTCCCAAAGTGAAACTGATTATCTAGTTTAATTTGACCTAACCAGAAATATGCAAAAGCCTCTTACATGTATTAAAAGACAAGAAAGTATCAATCTACTTGCTAGTGCTAACAGGTTCAACATTGATACTTCAATAAGAATCAGTATTCAGGCCACAAAACGCACGGTCACCTGTATTTCGGGCCGCAAACTACACGAATCACAAAATACACGCTCGCAAAACGTAGGTGTACATATTTACGATCAATGTATGATTAGTTGGACCAGTTCCTATCAGGGTGAGATACTGATTGGAAAAAGGTGATAGAAATCTGCTTTGACGGTGATTCAACCATATCCGTGTCCAAAAGTTGAATATAGATTTAATTTTTGTCCTTTGCTGTGCCCACTGCTTGAATCTTGTCTTCGTTGATTCTAGCAAAGCAGAAAGTGAAAAGAGGATAGTTTCAAATTTCTTTGGGACCATACAATTTCTTTGCTCATTCATTGAAATTAGTACTACGTAGCATGCAGTCTTGGAGAACATTTGTCCAGGAAGTAGACTCTCTCTAATAATCCTGAAATTCTTGTCTACAACAAAATGTTCGTGCGGAAGCAGTGTCTTCAGTAATGAATAATTTTAAGGCCATCGTCAAAACTCTCGAGGAAATCATTTTAAGCAGTAAAGACAGTGAGAAGAGAGCCAAACGAAGAGAATTGTTAGTTAAGCTTAAGTCATTTGAATTTATCTTTCGCTTGTAGCATCCAGTTTTTGAATTGGTCGTTAAAGTAAGCAAGCAGTTACAGTCTCCAAACCTTAGTCTTGTTGCAGTGGTTTCCAGCACCAAGACCTTTTAGAATGTTTTGAATGTTATGAGAAACTCTGAAGAGCTGAGTAGCATTTACAGAGGAGTTGTAAAAGTTTGTGAAGAACAAGATATTGGAATACCCCGGCTTAAAAGACGCAATGTATCAAGACTTCAGGATGAAATTCCAAACACATAGTTTTGGTATGGAACAAAAGAAGAAGAGAGAGCAATTAGCTGATTATGCCTTCTTATAGACCTTTTAATTTCTGACATCGACAGTAGATACGATCAAGGAATTCTGCAAGTCACAAATGTCATAGCCGATCATTCTGCCTCAAACTAATGAAGAAATTTTTTTCTCTTTTTTTTTCGAGGTTGTTCAGGCTATTTTCTGAATATTTTTCTGCTGCAGTGAGGCTCTTAAAAAGTGAGCCTACAACTCCCAGAGGGAAAGCACGAAAGGCTAACGATATATAGTGCTTTCTATGGTACCATATTCTTAAACGCTTCTCAATGGTCTCCAGTGACTAGTTGCTCTGATGAAAGGGTGTTTCGAAACAGGGCATTGTAAAAATATAACTAAGAACCATCCAAAGCAAGAAAGATTTAAAGCGTTGCTACTGTTAAGTGTAGAGAGGAAAACGTATCATCCATCAATTCAAAAGAAATGAGAGTTGAGTTTCAGAATATGGTTTCTCTCCAGAAGCTTGTCTTGCTATAAAAACTGACGAAGATTTGATTATATTTTATCTAAGTTCATGTGTATTATACAGGAGATAGTCATGTGTAAGAACTTTGGTGTGCATTACAATTAGTACATGATTGGCAAGAGAAACTATTCAGCTTTACATTTTGTAATTGCTAAATATAAATTAGTATTAAACAGAATAAACTAAGAATGGCACTGTGGTTCCTCGGTTATGTATCCGCATGAACTGCAGAGTTCGTTGGTTCATATACATTTACATCAGAACTAAAAAATGAAGGTATTTTCAGGAGTATTCTGAAGTAATCAAACTAGTATTTACCATGTACATATTTTCTTTAGTATATAGAGCATTATCAAACATCACATAAGAATCCACTCAAGCGAGATATCTTTTAGCTGTAAAATTTGTGGAGTTTGGAGTTGTGGAATTTGTAGAACTCTACACACACACACAAAAAAGATAATAATGGAAGTCCCACGTAAGGATCTATATCTGAATTTCAAGAGCATTCTGAAGTAAATAAACCTACTATTCACGTTATATATTTCTTTAGTATACAATATAACACAGTATTAAGATTTAAGACCCATGTAGTATTAAACATGCTCAATAATTCACATCCTAGAAAGATAGTTGTAAGATGGGATCGATTTGTACATTAAGTCCTATAAATCTTCCTTTGTGTACTAACTGCTATTAGTTCCTGAAGTATTAATATTAGTTCTTGGTAAGTGAGAAAAGAAATCAGGACATTTTGGAGAGGGATATATGATATTCTCTCTGTTTTGCTCAACATCTACGGTTAACATACCATGTGTATGTTTCCTAATTCCAATGTGAAATATATGATTTGCTAATCCAGAGTAGAGTCGAGCATCCAGGGGAACATGGTGTGTTTCCAAATTTATATTTCCTTAGAAGTATACATCATCCAATAACTTCGCAGTTTAAAGTATCGATGAGTGGCAACGGATTCTGCTACGTATACGCCACCTCATCGACAGCTTTGAAGTATACACAGCAAACAATTACTGCGTTAATTCAACGATTTTCTATGTCAGAGTGCGACCACTACTTTTTGTGTTAAATCAACACCGTTTGTTGTGTGATTTCGGTGATTCAACACTGTGACAGTCGTAATATGTATATGAACCCTCCACTGTGTTGAATCAACGTTGATAACAGATCCATTGTGTTAGTCGCTCTGGAACACCAAAACGTGTTCAATTAATACAGCTACTGTTTGCTGTGTAGCCAGAAGCCCAGATTTTAAAGTGACAGTTTAATTTTTGGCTCTAGCTGAACAGTGATGAGAAAGGTTGATTGTGGATTGCAGACACACGAGCACACTCAAATGGAATTTTCTAGCTACGACTATGATTCTACTCTTTAGGCCATTAACGTTTCAGGTTTCCCCTAAGTCATTTGTCAGAATCTAAGACATAAAGAAATAGTAAATGAAGAATGAAAACTATACACAGAGAAATTACATTCTTTTGTTTTGCACCTGGCAACGCTGTTTTCAAAACTTAAATTCGTGCACGAATCATGTTTTGTTGTATATATGTACACAAATTATCTTTTATGATCTTCCATAGCTGTTCTTTGTTCTCTTCCAGGTTTTATTACATTTTAGTTCCTTGCACATCACCATTCTCTGGGTTCAATAAGTTTTGTTTACGTGAATATGTTAATAGATCTTCCATGATATACAAGTTAGCAGCAGCCAAATTTCTTAGCATAGTCTATGGTAATACATCACGTACGGTCTTAAATAAATCATAGTCAGACATACTGTGGTCTATATAGGTGTATTTATCTACTTGTTCTAAAGACCCTTAACTCTTCATCATTTTACATTCTATTTTCTGCGTATTTAATTCTTTTTTTCTTTTCCTTGATCTTATCTCGGCTGCCATAGTTTCCCAGGAACCTAAAGCAAAACTCCTTGAAAGACGAAATTCTGTCCTGAATAAGCTTATACGTGTTCAATTAATACAGCTACTGTTTGCTGTGTAGCCAGAAGCCCAGATTTTAAAGTGACAGTTTAATTTTTGGCTCTAGCTGAACAGTGATGAGAAAGATGATCCTGACTCAACATAGCTAGTCTCCCCGTTTTAGATAATTTCGAACATCATATATGCTTAGCCAAATCATTGATGTAATTATGAGATTTTCTTCACTTGTCGCCCTTACATTTCGGCACATCTTGAAATTCACGGGGTGATGGACTTTTGTTTGAAGATTTTGGCATTTGAGCAATGACTCGCTTTACATATTCTTCAACCCAATCTTTTTGTGTTCCTCGTATTATCTGTGAACTATAATCTTCTGAACCAGCTTGACTGACATTTTCTTCCAGACCTGCAACCTTTGTTGCAACGTAATTCAAAATAGAAACGTTCATATCTGGAATTCTTTCTGCTATAGGTCACTAACCTGATTTATCAGACGCTTGACCTTTTTTCTCACGTTACAAATGTCCCTCATATTATTTTGAATAATTTCATAAGTTTTAGAGTATTTGGGATCTGAATTAGCTATGGATGTAACTTGCACCTGAATCTTGTTATCCACCTATTGATCATGACTATTCATTTCTTGAGACGTCTTAATTAAATCCCCATGAATTCTATCCACTTTGTTATTTGCAGCTTTAATCTTATCCAGAAGTTAGGATTTCGTCTATCCCATTTCGCGGTTAATTGTCTCAAGTTTCATTTGAACTTCATTCTTACACTGACCAATGTGATCCTTAACCTATTTATTTTCACAGATTCGTCTTTGTATTGATCTATTTTCTACGTCGTGTTCTCGAAACTTGCATCCGTTTGTTTCTTGCTCTCCTGAGACTTGGCGGTCATAAACTGCAGTAAATCGTCCTGATCTTTCTCTTGTCATCTGCTCTATTAGGTTTGGCTTTAGAGCATGAATTGTAGAACTGTGCCGTTTTACTTGCAACAGCACCATTACCTACTGTGTCTGTCATTTTAGGCTCGGTATTGCTATTCATGGTATGTGGCAAGTATCAAACTTTACAAGAAATTGCTTACAAATGCCGCTACTATAAAAGGTACAAAAACCTCTGTCAAGTGTGTTGAAGCACCAACGTTGCGAACACCAGTATTAAACGCACTTGTCTACTCTTACTCAATGTTTAACATAAATGTACGTTTCACAAGGTATTCTATGACTCATAGGTTATAAGCAGAGACGTATTTTAGGGGAGCAATTGCCTGAGTTTAAGATACCAAAATGAATAGAAAAAATATATTTAAACAGACAAGTTAAACCGACATAAAAAGCACTGAATATTTAGAAAAATACTATTATTGTTTTCGATTTCCGTATTCTGAAGTAGTTGGGAACCAAATTAATAACTTAAACAACTAGTTTCAACGTGTTTCGCAATGAAGATTAGTGAGTTTGTATTGTCTGTTATAGTAAATAATTTGACACCGACCTTATACAAACATTGAAGTAAGTAACAAATTGGAATTGTTCACATTTTTAAGTCAATAGTTCATTTTGTTAAATACTGCTTTATCATTTTGGAATTTAGTCTAGCGTGAGACATGAAGCCCTCACTTCCCGCAGCCATCACAGTTCGCATTCCAGTTTAGGTTCTTAATTTTGTGGCATGGCACTTTCTTAGCGGGTATAAGAAAGTAAGGTAAGAAAGTATCAAGTAGGTAAGATTCCAATTTCAAGTCAAGCGTTTTCTTTATATTAATCTGTAAGGGAGTTTTAAGTTTTGTTTTTAGGTTTGAGAACATTTCACTTCCGGTCAAAGTGAGTCAATGTGGGCTATTACGCGTTTCAGATTTGAATTTCGTTTGCCTAACTTCTGCTTTTGCGGAAAAGGTATGGTGGCCTCAAGAGAGACCTGTTGTTTTACAATTTTCTTTATACGTTTTCTTTTCGATATCCGTGAGAGCTGAGTGTTTTGCTTTGTTCAGAGGAAGTTCAATGCTGTGTGTTTCCTTGCTCTGTTTTCCCCAAATATGTGGGCTCAATGCAAAGATGGTTTTTGTTTTTTTGCATATTTCGATGTTCTGATCCCATTGTGGGATCACATTATTATAAGAGTTTTGCCACCATAATGTAAACTTTGTCTGCGACATCATGAAGCATATCGTCAGTTAGTTGGTTGAGTTCTGGTGGAGATTGTGTTACCCACAACAAGGCTCTAAGCTGTTTGCCTTATTTCTATGCTAACATTTTTACTGAGTCTCTTCCTTCTACTAACCTGTCTCAGTGCCAGAGGATAAGATTTCTGCCTCTAGCCGGACTTCAATCTGACTAGTTGAGTGGTATCGACCTCAATACTCAATATTATAATTCAATTGTGTAGAAGGCTGTTTTAATCGGCTATTTATTCCTACATTGCCATTGGGAATTTTAGTCATATTGCTGATCCCCAAAACAAATTATTTTTTTCTGTTCTAGAAGACTAGATACTACCTTAAATCATCCATTTTCGATGATCGATTAATTTCGTTAAGGATTTTAACTCTTTAGTGAAAAGATGTTAAGAACATTTCTCTTGGCTGCCTTCTTAATGAATTTGCTAAAATGAAGGCAAGACGATACCCTTTAAGACATTTGAGCTTTTTGTCAACTTTAAATAACGCTTTACAAAAGTTAGCAATTAAAATGTTCATGTTTTATGTCAGATATGGTGTTACTTGTTGTTAGCTATATCATATTAATGGCGAAGAGATGCATGTGAATTGAAGCACCATTGCACTAGACGAGCCTGCTTTTAAGCAAGTTGGACGATTGTTTGCTATTACATTATCGGACTTGCTGATCAGCTTCCTCGAGAAGCAAGGTTGTCAGTGTAATGCGCTATTATACTGTCGACGAGTTGGCTCGTCCAAGGTGCTCAGGAGAGAAGACTAATCAGTAAGCTCGACAGTGCAATAGAACCCTTACGTGTATGCAGAGTATGAAGTAAACTCTACGCTTGGAAATACGTGGAATGCGCCAAGCGATTTATCATATAATGTCTTTGCTATATTATCTTGCTACACCCCTATCTCCACAGGCAAAGACTGCCACGGATTGTAAGCAACATATACTGTAAAAAGCTATTCATGGATAAAAATATTTTGATCAAATAAATACATATTTAAATAAGGCTAGAATATGCTATAAATTATAAATTATAACAGGTTAAAAAGAGTTATTCTGATTTTACAGAAAATTATGTACATTAAATTCAAAGCGTATAAAATTATATAATTTACATTATAATTCCATAAGTCTTCTGAGCAACCAAACCCTAGCCTATCTATTTTTTAGCAAAGCTCCAGATTTATGGCCAGAACTTGTTTCATGATTAATTGTTTAGATTATGTTCAGAAAATAGTTCATTTTAGTACAAACACCAAAATGACAATCGAATCAATGCAACTTTTGCATACATACAGAAAGTAATCAAAACAAATCAAAAGTACACTAGAATGTTCTTGTAACGTTAGTAGCAAAACCCGCTACAAGGAACACACTACCTCCTGACTGTTTGGGTACTCCAGTCTGTTCGGAGAACGTATACAGAGTTTATGACTTCAGTCGAGTCTTGTGTTGCTGAGGTACGTTTCCCACCACACGTCTAAGCGGTCATTTCATTAGCACAAACCCAATATTTAAAATTCTAGTTATACGGGCCTAAACACCGACTTCAGTGACTTTTTGGCCACCATGTATTTCCAAAAATAGTTGTGTAAAGAAAAAAAAATAGATTTTACGTGATCACAAAATTATATTTGTAACAACTAATTTAACATTATAATGAAGATAAATGGGACTTTTCGTTTCCGTGTGTCTTCGTTTGTTTTTAAGTATGTCTATATGTATATATGTTTTTTTCCCTTTTAGATTATTGATTATATGATTTTTTTGTAAGCAATTTTTCTAAAGTATTTTGGAAGAAAAGGATTAATAATCCTTAACTCCTATATTACATAACAGTCGAAATAAAAATTGGTAAACAAATAATTAAAATGTTTATTGCGAGAAATATCGAAAGCAATTTATCCTTTAAAAACCCAGCTTTGTTTAAGTCCTAAACGGAGATTAAGTATGCTTTAAACTGAACTAGTAGTCAGGTTCCTAGAAGCCATATATCTAGGTTTTGTTTCAACGAAAATGTGACGTAACAACAATTCTGTACAGCGGTTGGTAAGTTTCTGCACCAAGTTGATTTCTTTTTAATTTCCTATTTTTTTTAGCTTTTATACAATATTGAAAGTATTTCCGATATCGCCGCTGCACCTCGAAAATCAACTATGAAAATTTTGAAAGGTAAATATATAGTGTCAAAGAGCCTAAAGCTGTTGGGAATTATCACTTCTCATTTCATATTACAATACTTACAAGGGTAGGCCACGATAATTGTCGCTGAGTTCCTAACCAAATATAGAGCATCTCATACAACTTGGCGATATATGGATAACACAAACATATAGGGTGCGATTGACAAGGGGGGGGGGGGGGTGCTAGCGAGGGGGAACCCCCAGATATTCAAAGAAGTTAAATAAAGGATATAATCACAGTATTTCAGAAAAAAGGACGGAATGTTCGTTAGGCGATCTCTGGCATCAAAACAAGTGAAAGAGGTCCTTTAAACATCGGTGGAATTTCGCTTAGTTTTGAAGATACAGCGTTTCCAACTTTGACTCCAAATTCGACGCCTAGTAATAAGAGCAATGAATAGTTCTTAATAAGTCAGAAACGAGTCATTGAATGAAAATTCCGTTTCCGGAAATTTGTTTCTAGCAACATGGTAAACATCAGGAGTGAAAACACTATGTCACCGGTATCTCAGTGTTGCCAACTAAATATAAAGTTCAAAATTTTCAAGTGGCATTTCGTCGTGTTATTGGATATTTTACATCGTGGAGTGATGATAAACAAACATACTTAAAGCACACACCACAACGTTGCAAAATTCCGGATAAGACAGAATGGTTTTCGCGATCTAATACAAACTACAGGTCCGTCCATCTGAAATCGTTCGGTTTGGTTACTCGAACACTTTTAAAATTTCTTATATTAGAATAGTTCAAAGTTAGTATTCTTTTTTTTTCTATCTTAATCTATTAATTAATGGTCGCATTTTTTCAAGTAGTTTTCAAAAATGTAATATCTCCTTACTGGTTTATCATGGGACATTTAAACAGAAAGCATTCTGTCTTTAAATCTGTTTGATAATTTTAGTTCTCTACATGATAAGCCTTAAACGTAACTGAAGTGATCCAAATGGTATCCAAATGTGATTGTCAAAACATAATAAATTCACCGGCGTGAAGTTAGCGTCAGATTCATATTCAAAACAGCAGATATTAAGGTTGAAAATTTTTTACCGCCTAGGTAAGGCATCAATTCGAAAAACAAAAGTGGGTGCACCTAGACAGAAACAAGGACGAAACATACAACAAAATGTCCTGTCCCAGCATTCAGACAGGACAGCGCTAATTTTGCCCGAAGTGCTCTAGCATCATATTCAAATTCATATATAGGATAGCAGATATTATGGTTGACAATTTTTTACCGTCTAAATAACGCATCCATTAAAAAAGCAAAAGTGGGTGCACCTAGACGGAAACAAGGACAACTCAGGAACTAAGTGTCCTGTCCCAGCATTCAGACAGGACAGCGCTAATTTTGCCCGAAGTGCTCTAGCATCATATTCAAATTCATATATAGGATATCAGATATTATGGGTGACAATTTTTTACCGTCTAAATAACGCATTCATTAAAAAAACAAAAGTGGGTGCACCTAGACGGAAACAAGGACAACTCATACAACTAAGTGTCCTGTCCAAGCATTCAGACAGGACAGCGCTAATTTTGCCCGAAGTGCTCTAGCATCATATTCAAATTCATATATAGGATATCAGATATTATGGGACACATTTTTTTTACCGTCTAAATAACGCATCCATTAAAAAAACAAAAGTGGGTGCACCTAGACGGAAACAAGGACGACACATACAACAAAATGTCCTGTCTCAGCATTCAGACAGGACAGCGCTAATTTTGCCAGAAGTGCTCTAGCACAATATTCAAATTCATATATAGGATATCAGATATTATGGTTGACAATTTTTTACCGTCTAAATAACGCATCCATTAAAAAAGCAAAAGTGG